>BOPN01003890.1:27500-30000 GCA_017312705.2 Penaeus japonicus | reverse complement strand
TTTCATTTCTCTGGCGATATTCACCAAATAATGTCGCCTTTGATTTTGAAATTTTGATTTTGTTTGGAATGCAATTTCAAAAATAAATCGAGAGTATTCAGTACTGGGATTTTTATCACACAATAATTGTAAAATTAATTGAAATTAATTGAAATATATGTTGAGTTAATGAATGGTATTACATTGAAAAGGAGCACTGAGGTATTTTTTCGAGCCTTTATAGAATTGCCTATATATTCCCCAAGCTTTCTGTCTGTATGATGTGTCGTACTTAATGTTTTTTTTTTTTTTTCATTATTAGTGCTTCCGATTCGACAACTACTCTAGATTCGAGAAGCGTTTATTTAGATGAAATGGACTTATTGAAGTATATGTAAACATATTTCCTCATAAGAGTTAAAGTAGTTTAAGAAGCGTTGTCTGTAATGATGATTTATCAATGATGAAATGAATCCATCAGTGTATACAATTGCGCTAAATGCAATAAAAAAAAATCTGAATACTGTATTAATCAAGATGAAAAGAATAAAAATGATAAAACCAGCTTCAAATATGGTGATGATAAGATATACATTATATTAATATGATCAGAAAGGTATTGATATCAACATAAGCATAAAATAAGATTTGATAAAAAAGACAGGAAAGAATCTCATTTTTAGTAATTACTCAGTAAATAGGTAACATAAAGTTATGAGATTATTTCTAATCATTAGCTATTACGTTACATATGATATATAAGTTCCTTTGCCTTGGGTCATAATTACGCTAAATGTGAGAAAAGGTTCCAATTATTCTTTCACTTGTTACATTTTTTTTCCTTCGAAACTAATATCAGTAACTAACCTGATAGAAGCGTATATATTTCTGATGATTTAGATCGGAAGCGGAAACATAAAAGAGAAAATGGGGAAAGCGGAGAGAGGGAGATAAAGAGAGGGGGAGGGGAGAGACTGCAGAAAAAAAGAGTATTTAAGAAAGTAAGGAGAAAAATGATATGAAGAGAAAAGGAAAAGGAAAAACGAAACGAAACAAAGAGCAAAAGAACAAGTATGAGTATTGAGACAAAAAGTTTAGTATTAATTTGGGTCTTCAAATTCGCCATTGGTTGGGCATGAGTAAGAAGAGTTATTCTTACATATAGAAATTACCTGTCTTCTTTGTCACAAATAATCATTTCACGCCGCGAAGATTGGATTCATTTTCGAACCAAAGGCTTAACATGCAACGACGCAATGTGAGTTTGCAATCTGTGTGTTTCATAAAAGGAACGGTTCCTTAGGCACTCAGTAAGTAATCCGGTGCATAGTGAAATAAATGACACGTGGAACAATTAACCAGGCGTGGCTGCAAGTTATTTTACGTGGAAGGTGTTAAATAAATGTAGAACTTCGAATTGCTGAATTATAGTGGAAGCCTGTGAGATGTGAAAAGGGGAACTAACACATTGTTTAGACCGATAGAAAAAAACAACATCAAACTCAATTGTTTACAGTCTAAAGATTGTTTTCATTTATCTTATTATTATTGATTATTTTGAGACCAATACTATTAAAGTATTTGCTCCCTAAGTTCGCCTATAGGGGGTGTCCTGCCTCCAACTGCTGTTAAATTAATTTGTAAATACGATTGGTGTTCTCGAGAATGTCCTCAACAAAAAAAATGACAGTAATGAAGGTGAATAAACTGCACATGACAAGTTGAATACTCAAGACCCTTACCTTTATAATCATGCACCTCAGCTGACAAAACTTTTTTTTTTTTTTTTTTTTTTGGAGGGGGGGAAACACCATGGCTGCTACTACATCCTCATTCTGACAAGGGAAAAGTACTCATCTGATATCTATATTCGTTTACCAATATCTAGAATCTGGGGCCTTCAAGTTTCCTTTCAGTGGTTTCCTTTACGTTGAAGATTCAAAATAGATGGTTCGACAATTGCTTAGTCACCGGGAAGTCAATAAATAAGCCTACACGTCATTAACTATATGTTTCATTCCTTAGATTTACGGTATTCTTTTCATTACTATTTATATTTTCATTAACGTTATAATGATTATAATGATAATTGTAATGATAATGATAATTATGATAACAAAGATAGCAATAACAATCATAACTATAATCATGATAATGATGATAACAATAATAATAAGAGAAATATAGGAATGGGGTACACAGGTGAGGCCAGATAGACTTACTAACTGACTCCTTGGTAACTCATTGCCTGAGGAATCATATTTGTGCAATAAAACCACCTTATATGTATACCATAACGGACCATCGAAAATAAACATAATAAGAGATAATTGAAAAAAAAATTATGTATATATATATATATATATATATATATATATATATATATATATATATATATAAAAGTTCTTTCATATTGTTATGCTATAATCTTAAAATAACAGTCCATAATACATCTCGATTTTATACTAGAAATACCTTCATAACACTCACTTTCCCTATGGCTATTTCTTAAATAGTTCAC
>BOPN01003890.1:22500-25000 GCA_017312705.2 Penaeus japonicus | reverse complement strand
TTCCTATACTTTTAACAAATCACCTTGTGGATCCGAGAGTATTATTAGAAGTAACTTATTGACAAACTCTGTTTGTCTGTATTAACTTGCTTGGTAAAAGGTTATTTATAAGAATAGTCTTAATTCTTTGCCTCACTGAATACACATCATGCATAACATACACTCCATCACGTATACTTTCCTATCCCTCCTTTCCACACTTCATGTCACACAATTATCTTCCCATCAAAAACCCTTGATCCCGTACGTATTAAACGGGTGGTGGCCAACGCTATCATTTTGCAATTCTTTTGACGTGTAGACCAAGATACATAAAGGAAATACATGTGTGAAGATGGACGTACGCTACAGTACTATAGAATCACATGTGGCATGATTTCAGTGTTCATAAATCTAGTCATTCAACAACCTTGCGGGGGAGTATCTGCCAGGAAAAAAAATGTATTCCCAATGGATGCCCAATCTCAAGCGATGGCAACCCTAACGGCCACAGCCGCATAGGGGATGCTCATACAGAACAGGTGCCAACTAGTAAATAACCACTATACATACGTTATCACTGCGAAATATTGTCATATATATATTATTCCCTAATATATATATTTAAGCAAATTATGATGTATGGCCACATCATAATTCACGTGCGTGTGTATGCATGCATAGGCACTATTTATATATGAGTGCTGTGTACATACATGCTGTAGGTAGCAATGTAATATTGTATATCCATTCATTGATGTATCAATATCATATATAAATTCATATAATCATATAATCATCATAGAACTAGAGGTAGTGAGCTAGATCGGGGGATGCTAAGATCTAATTACATGTGTGACTAGCTCAAACGTGTTATTGGAGATTAATGGTAGTTTCCTGACTAATTTACTCCCCCTACCAAGTTACAATTAAGGTAGAAGCATCTGGCCCCACCCCTCTTAAATATGATTTCTCATTCAAGACAATGGCCCTCATTCCCCGAAAGCAAAAGAACCCCTGATCATGGCGGCTATCAGGATCATTCTGGAGCAGAGGGTGCTAAAAATATCTGGTTAGACCCAGCCTGCCTTACAATGATGAAGCTTTGCACATACAAGGCAAGGACTTTGAGACCAGAATCTGATATTTTGACACTACTTGAGGAACTTTCATTTATTAAATGGGATATTGTAGGACTTTTTGAAATTAGGAAACTAGGCAAAGAGTAGAAATTACTGAATGATGGTCACTTACTATATTGGAGAGGTAAACCCCTGGATAGCAAACAAGAATTAGGAGTAGGTTTCTTAGTTCACAAGCACCGCGAAAAGAACATTAGGGTATTCTACAGTGTGAGCAAAAGAGTAGCTTCTGTAATATTGAAACTAAACGACAGATAGGCCTAAAAATGATCCAATTATAAGCTCCTACTTGCAGTCATAGTGATGAGGAGATAGAGAGCTTCTATGAAGATGTGCAAGCAGCTACCGATAGAGCAAAAACCCGTTTTGCAGTGATTGATTTTAATGCCAAGATAGGAATAAGGGAAGATGGAGATACTTTGGTTGGAAAACATGGAATAGACACCAGAAATGAGAGAGGGCAAACACTTATAGAATTCGCCGAAGCTCGATCCCTTAAAATTATGAATACATTCTTCGAAAAGAGACCCAGAAGGAAATGGAAATCACCATCTGGCATTAAAAACGAAATTGACTTCATAATCATCAATAGGCACCACATTATACAAGACATAAGCATTATCAATAAAGTAAATGTCGGTAGCGACCATAGATTGGTCAGAAGTTTAGTTAAATTACAGCTAAGAAGAGAACGAAATAAGCTAATACAGAAGCCTCTCATTAATCTATTTAACATTAAAAATAGGGCGACGGAAAGCAGTCTTAACAGATACTCAGCTCTTGAAGAAGATCTTGACAATTCAGTGAGATATTAACAGAAGTTGCACTTAAAATAGGAGGTAAAGACGAAAAAGTTTAGCATGATTTCGGTAGACAAAAAAGCTTATGAAACAGCGTAGGGACATGAAAATAACATTAATCAGAGACAAAATAGAATCAGCAGAGCTGACTAAGACGATAATCAATAAGAAGAAAGATGTGCACAAATGAAGCTCTGCACAATGAAGCTCTGCTTGCCGGCACCAGCCTTAAGGCATCAAAGAGGAGGCTCGGAATAGGGAAAAACAAATGAATGCAGTAAAGAAACCCAATGGAGAGTAATAGAAGACTTCTATTGCAACTTATACCACTCAAACGATCAACCATGTACGGAGACAAACACAACAATTGGAGACGTTTCAAACATTATGGTAGAGGAAGTAAAAAGGGCATTAAAAGGTATGAAAAGAGGGAAAACACCAGAAGAAGACGGCATTAGTGTAGATCTTATTCAAGATGCAGGAAAGATTGCGGCAGTAAAACTGGAAAAATCTCTTTAACAAATGAATAAGGGTAATACTCCGAAATCCAAGAAAAACGCAATAATAATCTCAATACAC
>BOPN01003890.1:7500-10000 GCA_017312705.2 Penaeus japonicus | reverse complement strand
GCAAGATCAGTAAGGAAAGGTTTCCATAAAACATGGTGTCATTCCAGATCTTTTAGTGCGATTCTATCACATGGTAAACAAGTTCCTGATCACACGCACGTTGGAAATACCTACAGATTCCGTTCAAAGGTGTGTGTGTTTTGACTATGTCGTAAGTCAAAACACTATGTATTTTACATCATATTATCGAGGAAAATATATAAGAACATGATTTCTATAGAATTTCTCCCCATTTGAATTTATTTTTCTTTCTAAATTACGATGAGATAATGAAACCACAACAAAAATTGATACACAGCAAGTACGCGATTTAAGAATTATGCTTCCAATAATTTTTCAGATCATTACGACCTTTAACTTGCAAGACTCGTTTCCATAACTTTGAAATAGTATGACCTCTAGTTTTCAAAGTGTTCCCATTACTTTGATCTTGTGTTAGCAGTTTCTGAGTTCAGTCGTTTTCAAAAACTCTTTTAACAGGAGGTCTTATGAGGAAATACACCATCTTAAAGTGCATTTCTCTTACTCTCTGTTTCTGTCTCTACCTCCCTTCCTATAGTGAATATTGAATCACATTTAACGTTATTCACTTGTTATTTCTTCAATAGAATCAAAGCTAATTCTAAAGTCAGCTTTCCGACTGTCATATTAACGTCATCATAATCAGTCAACCATTTTCTTTCTTTTTTTTCTTCTTCTTTTTCTTCTTCTTAATCACTGCCAAATAAAAAAAAATATTCAAGGTCAGTTATGCAGTGCATGCGAGCGAAAACCTTTTCAAATTTTGGTTTCGCATATATACCTCTGTTCATAGAAGCTGCATTTTTAACACTGGTCCTTCCTCACACAGGGGAGTCGAAAAAATGTCCCTTGCTAATTGCAAAGCTGGCATTAACTGAGATGAAATTTTATTCTACGGCTTGCATACTTCTCTCTCTCTCTAAATCTCTCATTCTCTCTCTCTCTCTCTCTCTCTAAATCTCTAAATCTCTCTCATTTTCTCTCTCTCTCTCTCTCTCTCTCTCTCTAAATCTCTCTTATTTTCTCTCTCTCTCTCTCTCTCTCTCTCTCTCTCTATATATATATATATATATATATATATATATATATATATATATATATATATATATACATGAATGCATGTATATACCTACAGAATATAAGGATTACCTTATTTTCCCTTATCAGCAACGCAGGACGAAAAACAGGTCCAGTTACCAGAACCTGCGCTACATGATTCACTCTGGTTGAGAACTCAAGGCTCTAGAATCGCATACTATTATCCAACAAGATGTTTGCGCTCTTCAGCTTGAATGCGCCACTTACGAAGAGAGGCAGAGGAAAAATGCAAGAGGGAGTGGGAGAGAAACCGAGAGAGAGAGAAAGAGAAGAGAGAGAGGCAGGGGAGTGAGAGAGAGAGAGAAAAGGGGGGAGTGAGACGGATTATATATATATATATATATATATATATATAGAGAGAGAGAGAGAGAGAGAGAGAGAGAGAGAGAGAGAGAGAGAGAGAGAGAGAGAGAGGCAGACAGAGACAGAGAGAGAGAGAGAGAGGAAAAGAGAGAAGCAAGCAAGCAAGCAAGCTACAAATGGGAAATTCTATCCTGAGTGACGGTGGCCTCCCAATTAGTAAGAGGGTATTTTCTACTTCGGCGTGTGTCGAGAATAGCCAAATTATTAAAAAAAAAAAAAAAAAAAAAAAAGATGCAGCTTCTATGAAATGGAGGTATATTCGCGAAAGCACAATTTCGAATAAAAGTATTTGCTCACATTCAATACCTTAACTTTCCCCGAATTCAATTATTTACTCGCCAGTGGTCACGAATCAATACATCTGAAGGCGACGAGGTTTTTGATGACGTCATAACCCTTGTAGATGGAAAGCAGAATTCCCCGCGTTCGAAAACTTGAAATAGAAATTACTATCAAACTCATTTCGACTTTGAAAGAATAACTTTTTGGTTTGGCTTAGATAACTTGTATTGTGTCGTTGGATATTGATTCAATGAATAAAGGAAGAACTAAACAATGAGATTACAAACATATATGTCAATTTTCCATCGTTTCATCGGTCCTGTATATACTTGAGTGCATCTTCGATTCAAGAATGCAAATATTTAAGTGTATGTACGTTTGTGTGTATGTGTGTTTGTGTGTGTGTATGTGTGTGTTTATGTTTGTGTGTGTGTGTGTGTGTGTTTATATATATGTGTCTATTGAAGCATCTATTAAATCTAGGTAACAGGGAAATATTTCGATTTAGCACCCATTTAAATACCCCGACACACACAAAAAAATATGAATATTCAAATGGTTTTACCTTTTAATCATTCGATCACAATCTAAATCTGATTCACTTCCACCTGATAACGGTTCAGCCCCATATTTTACCCTGCTAATATTTTGATGGACCTGTGAATCTCCTGCATAAATTGACCGGAAGACACTCCCTATTACCCTGGAACTCCGTTTTATATCTATTCAAAAAGCT
>BOPN01003890.1:0-2500 GCA_017312705.2 Penaeus japonicus | reverse complement strand
AAACTTTGTCGAAACTCGAATCTCACCGGAAAGTAAAGGGCGCGGATTGGGAAGCTGTCTGTTTGGTGGTTGGTGCCTTGGGCGTTACTTAAAAGAAGGTGATGAATCCTTGCGAGAGAGAGAGAGAGAGAGAACAAAAAAAAGAAATCACGGATAGTTTGGTTTACTTAAAGGAAGGTGACGAATCCTTGCGAGAGAGAGAGAGAGAGAGAGAGAGAGAAAATAAAAAAAACATCACAGATACTTTGGTTTAAAAAAGAAAGAAACGAAAAAGACAGAATCAGTAAAAACAACAATCGAGAAAAGTCCCGAAGTCACTTCAACAAGGAAGGGGGGAAAGACCCACTACCTGCAACACGGTATCCCACAAACCCCTTTCGTTGCAACATCACACGACTCGTCTGACTCTTCGCTTTTTCATTTTCAGAGAGCATCCTTCACCTCAGAGAGGGTCAGCGTGTGCTTGGTTGATGGGCGAACTTGCAGCTGAAAGGGGAGTCTGGTGGATCTGCCAGGAATATCTGGTCAAAGTAACTGACCCAACTGGGGCTGCATTCATCTGCATCTCACAAAACTTTGCTAGTTACTCTTTGCAATGTGCGTGTATAATGTAGGTATGCATGCATGTATATAAACACACACACACAGAAACACACACACAAATATGCGACTGTTAGTGTTTTTTTTTTTTTTTTTTTTTTTTTTTTTTTTTTTTTTTTTTTTTTTTTTTTTTTTTTTTTTTTTTTTTTGCGGGGGGGAGGTTGGGGATGGGGGAGTCTATTTGCATGTTTGTACTATCAACAAGCATATATATGCGTGCTTGCATGCATGTACGTACCAACACACGTACGCATCTACATAAAACAGAGACAGTAAAAATATTCATGTTCGTATCTAAATTCAAGATCCAATTCCCACTGAAAAAATAGATAAATAGATAAAGCAAAATAGATGAAATAAACTGCTACACATGATCTCTATTTTGCACAATCTCTTTTTCCGAACCATTTTCCTCGCATATGCAAATTCTACGGCCTATAGTTTCCGGATTATTCACGGAAATATTCTCGCGAGATCACATCCGGTGCAGTTTTGCGAATAGATCTAAATGCGTGTTTATTTATGTGTAAGAGTTCGTTGGTGTGAAGATTTTATTTGTTCTGTTTTGTTTATGTATTTTTATTTTTTTCATTTATATATTTTTTTGTTTTAATGGTGATAATGATAATGATATTGATAATGAAAAAGAGGATAGTAAAAGAAATCATTATTATAATGATAATGGTAACAAAAGTAATAATAACAATCATGACAATATTGATAAAATAGTAATAATGATAATAATAACACATCAATAGCAATATTAATAACAGTAAAGATAATAACATTGATAATAAGGATAACTGTAATAACAGTAATCATAATAAAAACAAATGATAATTTAAATAATAATAATAATAGGACTCTTTCTCTCTAACATTATCTCTATCTTTCTCTTTCTCTCTCTCTTTTACTCTCTCTCTCTCTCTCTTTCTCTCTCTTTCTCTCTCTTTCTCTCTCTCCTTCTCTCTCTCTCTCTTTCTCTCTCTCTCTCTCTCTCTCTCTCTCTCTATTTCTCTCTCTCTCTCTCTCTCTCTCTCTCTCTCTCTCTCTCTCTCTCTCTCTCTCTCTCTCTCTCTCTCTCTCTCTCTCTCTCTCTCTCTCTCTCTCTATCTCTTCTCTCTCTCTTTCTCTCTCTCTCTCTTTCTCCAGCTAAGTAAAAGGAGCTCTGCGCTCTTGATAACACTTGCCTATTTAACATAATCCTCTCACTTACTATAGCTTATTTTTTCCGTGGTAAAAGCAGTTCATGTATAGAAATGTTATGCTGCATATAGAGTAGCAGCAGGTGTAAAAACACATAAGCTTACTCTCGCACACACACACACATACTCATACACACATACACACACACACGCACACACACACACACAAATACACACGTACACACACAAACAAACAAACACACACAAATAAACATACAACCTATAGTTTAAAAGAGCCTGCACCGAGGGAAAAAGGAAATGCTTTTGCATGCAACATAGAGTGTATCCATTACGAATATCAGGTTATTTAAGTGACTTCGTTGCATGACTCAAAGTAAAGATCACAACTACCTTCCTGGCCATCCCTAACAACGCCTTCTTTTTCTCCTTCTCCTTCTTCTTCCTCTTCTTCTTCCTCCTCTTCCTCTTTAGTGACCAGCTTCTGAAGGACCTTTAACTTCCTTCTCAAAGGGGGAGGATCGCGCCCTCCGAAATATCATTACGAGGAAGGATTCGGTGTGCAACGGGAGTTCGTTAGTTCGTTTGCAAGCAGAAGTTGCACAAAGCAATGCGTTCTCTTTGACCTTTCAGTGTGAACCGAAGACCAGGTTTCATGTTCATGTTCAAACGTACATTGAAAATGCCGAGATTTTTTTTTTTTCTTTTCTTTTCTTTTCTTTCTTTCTTTGTGTGTG
>BOPN01003889.1:134437-143366 GCA_017312705.2 Penaeus japonicus | reverse complement strand
ACAATATATATATAAATATATATATATATATATACGTATATATACATACACATCACACACACACACACACACACACACAAATACACAATTATACATACATGTTAATTGTAAGATAAACAAACAAAAAAAATATACTTTTTTCATAATCATAAGAACTTTTATAATAATTGCAATTGTCTGTAGAGTTGTCTGACTGCAGTATCTTTTAATCACTTGTTAATTTACTTAAAATGTCTAGCATGTTTCTCATCTAATACAAAGTCATATCCAAATTTATATGTGTTGCCATGACGTCACATTATTATTGCTGGTGAGCAAAATATTGATCAATTTCCATATTTTTGTTTTCAATACAAACCTTTTTGTTTTTGTTTTACATTTTCACTTGTCCATGATTGGGGTCTACCATGCTGTCCATATGGGATTCTATCTATGAAAACTGCACAGGGAATGTATTATAACCATAATGCTATTTGAGAATTTCCTCTGGCAATAAAGTCAATGTAATTTATAAAATGGAAACTTATTCATCAAAGCCTATGATTGCCTAAAACTGCTTCATTGGAGTTTGGAGGTAATGCATTAATCAGTACTGAAAAGCATCACTAATAAATGGAAGGTCTCATTTTACTAGAAAGAAAGAGAGAAAGAAAGAAAAAAAAATCTACTGTCATTTTCATTAAAAAAAAACAGACAAAACT
Organism: Penaeus japonicus; assembly: GCA_017312705.2. NCBI lineage: Eukaryota > Metazoa > Arthropoda > Malacostraca > Decapoda > Penaeidae > Penaeus > Penaeus japonicus. The sequence continues at coordinate 142,665 of BOPN01003889.1, read as the reverse complement.
TAATATTAGATAGATATGAATAGTTATGCCTTTTGTTGTGATGCAGACTCACCCGAAACAACAAAATGTATTTCTAATATTAAAGTATTGTCTAGTTACTACATAAATGTAATTTGCTTATTAACCCATTGCAGATGGAGATAAATTTGCTTGCCCAGCCTCCAGGATAGGTTTTATTATAGAGAGAGACCACTTGAAGCAATATAATTTGAATCATCCCACTCTCTTTCAGTCATTCATTGTTAAACTAGAGCGGTTTTTATGTTTTATTATTTTGTATTTTATTGAGTTTAGAGACTTATATGTGCCACATGACAGGCTCTATCAGTGCTGCAGTTGACTAAAATTGTAGTATATTATCCATATTAGCTCATTATTTTCTTTATACTCAGTGTGATAGAAGTATTGCTGTTTTATGGGAGGACAAAAGGCAACTTTATTTTTTCATATTTTTGTGCTGTCATGAACGAATACGAAACATATAAGCACCTACAATAAAGATAACAAGAGGAGGTAGGGAAGAGGAATGAAACCTGTGCTTGTGACTGTGAGTGCCACAGTGAAAGGCAACCACATTGGCACAGGAACACATTTTAGACACTGGGTACGGATTGAGTCACCTTCCTCTTCTCGTTCTGCCTGCACATCCTTCATCGGCGGTACTTTAGCAAAAGGGTTCATCAACTTAGTGTGAAGCATCGTTTCTATAGAGACTGCAAGCTGCCAAAGACCGTGGGATGGGTGCCATTCAAGGTTTCTGCTGGTGCTAGGAAAAAGTGGTGTCATTTAGATTTTGGACGTTAAGCTAGCACGATATTATAGTAATTATAGTAATTATGACTGCAGTAGCCATCATCACTGATTCCTTTTTCATAGCAAAATAAAACAGCACAGTGATCCAAAATCCCCGAACGTCAAGTACATCATGACGACAGTCGTCAGGCCAAAGCTCCTACGTCATGTATGTCATGACACCCGTACGCAATGGATTAATATTGTATGACACAGACTAATCTACATAGGTACTTCAAAACAAATGATTAATTTTCAGTTTTTATATTTCTTTTTTCTTTTTTACAAAAAAATTTACAATGTTCATTTTACAAGTACAGGGACACTCAAATGGGAGTGCTATTTCCTAGACCAGGTACTAAAGTAAATCAAACCTGCATACAGTATAAAATGGGTAAAGGCGGTTTTAAAGTGAAAGAAAGAAAAATAGCAATTTCAGGAACTTAAAATTAACCAAAACAAAGACCTTCTGTTTTTACAAAAGAAGTCTCTCCGCGCTGACTTGTGAACAAAAACGGGAGACTGGCTGGCTTTGTGCTGGTGGTTTAGTAGGGGCGGCTTCCGGGGGGACCTGCAAAGAAACAAGGAACCGGTTAACTCCTATACAGATAGAACTGTCTACCTAACAAAAAAGAAGAAAAAATGCAAAAAATTTTACCAAAGCATGTGGTTCTGCTACCTTTCCTGTACTTAGGACTATGCTTTCTTATTCCTGGATCTCAGATTAATAAAATTCCAGTGTAAATTTTCTTTAATTCTTAAACACTTAATTTTTTTTTTTTTTTTTTGCAATTTTTACCAAAGCATAATATTTCATTCTGCCCACTTCTTCTGATCTTTGTACTTAGTTTATGCTTACTTGCCTTAATCAACAATTGATTTTTCTAGTATTCACAAAACAAATTAAATTTCTTATGGCACCAATATAAATACTGCACCTGACCTCCATCTCTTAATAACATATATGTACTAGTGGTAATATTTGTTCCTAAGGTCACTTATTTTTACAATTATGGCAAATGGATGGAATTCACCAAATAACTTGCCTGAAATGGAATTCATTAGTCTAAATAGAAAGAACACATATGCACCAGTACTTATTATCATAACTAATCAGGCAACCTAAATCACTCTATTTTGATAGCAATTTGTAATCAGACTTTTCTTGATCATTTACAAACTCTTCTTATGAGTGCTCGATAATTACACCGAAAATGGATGCCGAGTAGGTGCAAGCGGTCTCGTGCTAAAGTCTTACTCTACAAACTCTTCTAGTTTGAATCCAATCTTTGAAGTACTCTAGCTGGATTGCGTGGGTGATTGCTGTATGCAAATATGCATCTTTTAGCAAAGGTTGTGGTGGTGGTTTCCACTGGGATGTCTAATAAAGAAGAAGAAGAAGAAGAAGAAGAAGAAGAAGAAGAAGAAAGAAGAAAAAGGAAGAAGAAAAAGAAAGAAGAAAAAGAAAGAAGAAAAAGAAAGAAGAAAAAGAAAAAGAGAGAAGAAAAAGAAAGAAGAAAGAAGAAAGAAGAAAGAAGAAAGAAGAAAGAAGAAGAAGAAAGAAGAAGACAAGGACACAGCCTTCACCAATGCATGTAAATGCAGAGGAAAGAAAGAACAAAGATACATGTGACATACAGCCGTATCCCTTGTCATCTTTGCTCCATGATCTTCGCATTGTGTATAAACATTTTATGAAATACTATTGGAGAGACTGCCACGTCCTTCATCTGGGCGATAATCGACGAAGACAAGCGCACAAAAAACTTAAGTAATAAGGTTTCGTCATCATCCTTTGCACCTTACGACGATTGTATTAGTACGATGACCATAGCAATGACAAAGGACTAGGGATATGGCTGAAAGTCCCAACTGAATACTGCTTTTGAACGTTTTGATATCATATAAGACCTTATGAAAGCAAAAGGAGCTTGTGTTAAGCAAGCACTCATGTTAAGACTTGTTTAGTTCAAGTACTAGTCACTCTAAAGCAGTGATTCCCAAAGCGTGTGCCTCAAAAATAATATAATTTTGCTTGGTTTTGAGAATTCCTCACATAACAAAATTTATATGTAGTATTTTAAAAGGAACTGACAAGTCTAAAACTATATATACATATATGTATATATATGTAGGTGTATATATATATATATATATATATGATATCTATATCTATATATGTATATGTATATGTATATCTATCTATCTATATATATGTATACATACATACATACATACATACATACATACATATATATATATATATGTATATGTATATGTATATCTATCTATATATCTATATATCTATCTATATATATATATATATGTATCAAAGGGCAGGTGTGCCGCCAAAATATTAGTCGTTTCTTAGTGTGTCCTCATACTAAATAGTTTGAAAACCACTGGTCTAGGGTGACTTCTATGAAGCACAGATACCACTGAACAGGTTTTAGTTTGAAAACACTGAAAAAACAAAATCAAATCAAGGTAGAATTGGCAACCTGATGATAAGGACTTTGTCAACCTAGGGAATAGTCTCTAATAGTCTCTAAAATGGTAGACCTATAACACAATCCTTCATTGAAAAGCTGAATTCCTGCAAGTGGTGAACAGGCCAACCCCCATGTAGGAAGGCAAAGTTCAAAATTACGTGTACACACATTACAAGAATACAGATTTCTGTTATTCTGAATTAATGCACAATTTTTTTTTCCAGCTCAAACAGTTCTTCTTTTGAGAGTTCTAATGGAGATAATCCGGATACCCTCCCCCAACCTCAGTTATCACACATTCATTCATATCTGAGAATGACAAAAGCTATATTTTGTCCTTCTGGGGATAAGGAAAGCCCTCGAGACAAAAGCTTTCAAGGAAGCCATTCTCCCAAGTCCCATTACCTCCTCTCATCATAGGTCCGCTTGGGGGTCCCATGGGGCCGCCACGACCCATGTGTGGGGGCATACCACCCATCATGTGAGGAGGCATGCCACCGGGGGGTCCTCTTGGGGGCATGTTGAGCTGTGGGCCGGCACGTGCCGCTGGCTGCATCATCTGCTGTGAGGGTCCTCCAACGCCTCGCACGGGACCCTGCAGTCCTGCGCCTCCTGGGCCAGGCATGCCACGGCCAGCTGGGCGGCCAACGCCTGGGCCGGGGGCAGAGCCAGGGAGGTTGACACGGGGGCCATCCTAAAAAGGAGAAATAGATGTAGTTCAAATGGCTGGAGTGAAATGCTAGAAATATAGATAATTGCATGAGCATCAACACTACCATCTCAAAATATTACTATTGAAAAATGATGGAAATAATCAGAAAAAAAAGTATACAGTTGATCAATATATCTAAGGGGTAACTCTTAACTAAATCTTTAATTCATGTGCAAAAACTTACTATATTCATTTCAAATCATTACAAAATATGATAAAAAATAACTAAGTAAAAAATCACCAAAGAAAAAGAGAGAGAGATAGAGAAAACTATACTATAAATTACAAATCTAATCGCAACACATTTACAAGCATAATATACAATAACCTCGAAAGTGGGATGACTGACAAGTGTCAATTAAAGGTTCTGTCATTGCCATTGTTTCACACGCATTTCCTGTCCAATAACAATACAATGGCAAGATGCATGTAATAGGTTAAATGTAATATGGGAAATCACTGCACTTCCTATGGAGGCATCTTAGAAGTGGTGTGTGTGTTTTATTCTTCAACATTCTATATAATGGCATAAAATAGAGAATTTATTCAATTTCCCAAATTGTTTCTGCCATTGTATCAACTATCATATCATCTAGTTACTTGGAATAAAGCCAGTCTGAATATTCTATCAACCTTATTCTATTACCCTTCCAGTTGTGGCTAAGTTTCTATTCTGATGCCAAGAGTGAAAAAGGGTGTGGGGAACTTCAGAAGGGTTTGTTTGGTTGAAAAGTGAGATTCCTGTTAATAAATAAATAAAACCATAAATAAAACAAAGAAAGGAGAAGGAAAATGTACAAATATGGTGAAAACCTTTTCACACTCTACTGCTTCTTTCGGACTTTAGGACTTCTTGCCCTGAAGAAGCAATAGGGTGAAAATGTTAAGCACATTTGTCTTCCTGGTTTTACCTTTATTGTTATATTTCAAACTGGTTCAACGACTCCTTACTGTATGTAAGTGTTTAAAGTAAGGAGATCCTACAGGGGGATATGAATGGTGCCATGATTTTCAAACTTATAACTCTGAGAGAGAAAGAGAGAAAGAGAGAGAAAACTCTCTCTCCAGATTATATTGCATTGAACTGATGGAAACACTTTTTAAACCTCCTTTAATGTGTAATGATATTTATAATCAGTTCATATAAATTTGTCCACTGGTGCAGTCTCACCTATACTGAATATCATATCATGAGGTGAAGTTGTTATCAGGATAAGAGGAAAATGGCATATGTGCCACTTGCATTCACAAGACTCAAGGAGCCATAGATAGCTAATGTTCACTAATATCTTAACCCATTCATGCCGGGGGCATGAATGGGTTAAGGCCTAAATCAATTAAATAAACCGCCGTATGACGGCAACCAGCGAATGGGCCTTGAATGTGTGGTACCTGTGGTGTACCACCCGTCCAGAGAGGGTTAAAATGATCAGTACCTATATTTGAACCTTGTCAAATGACTAATTGTAGATGGGACCTAGATAACTGGCCATCAGGATGGGCAGAAATTCCTGATGGTGCAAGCACGAGCTAAAAGTTAAAAGGATGGGAAAATGATTTCTCTGTGCTACAGGCTGCAACACTTTCCTCATGGGCATTTTCTCATAAAGACTTTACAAGGGTTTATGCTGACTATAGCTTTAAAACTAGTGCCATTATAGCCATAAAATAATATGATTGTGATGTGCCTCAGCAATAAACAATTTCTGATGTCCTTCTACGCTATGGATGCATACAATGACGCCTGTCCTTTAGGCCTAAGCGGGGTTGTAATTTATGTCATGACACCCGAAGGAAATGGATTAAATTACTGAAATCCTCTGGAGTCTACACATCTCTTCCTGAATAACTTATCAATATGCTGAATTGTGCATCTTTATGAGGCACAATTAATTTCAAAGAAACCTTATTTACTCCCGTACACTTCTACGAGGACCTCTATTGCGTTCCAATAAGACAGTGCTCTAAGAACCCATCCAAACACCTACCTCAGAGGGAGGGGGTCCTTCCAGGGTCATGGTGACGATAGTCTCTCCTCGCAGGAGTACTAAGCCCATCGTTCTCTTTTCCTGCTTCTCCTCCTTGTTCTTCTTTCCACGCACACAGCGGAACTCCTCACAGTCGGCAAGGATGACGTTCATGTGCTTGTCAAAGGCTGGAAGGAAGAGGTTCAGTTAGCCGTGAAGGATATCTTGGGAAGAAGGAAGAAAGCCCAGATTGAGTAGTAAAGGGGAAGAGGAGGAGATCAAGGAATAAAGATACAAATGGGCTCAATACACAAGAAAATTAGTGAGATTTCTGTAAAGTAAATTGAACTATTAGAGAATTAATAGTAAAAAGAAAAATTTAATCACTGACAACATAAGCACAGGAAGTTAAGCAGATTCAGGTAGTTATCTTGTAACAGTGTGAGACAAGGGATGGGAACTCAAGTGAATGAAGTTCATTTCAACAAATGTGGAAAAATGTATGAGTGAGACTGAATAACTCGTAAGTGCATGACTTATATTTGACACAAAATAAATGTTTTGGTGAAATTGCAAATCAAATCTATACTGAGCTGAAGATTCATCTGTTGTTTGTGACCTATAACTTGGTTTCTGCTTAATTCACATTGCTGTGACATTGGATTATTTGAAGATGTGTTCATGTTCTCCTTTGTGTTGATGTTTGCAGCTTCCATTATATTTCTTTTTTGTTTACATAATTTTTCATAAATGACTCTCTTGCTTTCAATCTGGTGGATGTCCTGCCTTCTCTACCTGTACCAGAATGATGTTGGAAGTCCTGCAGCGACTGATGTCAACTTGATGTTCTCTGATCTTAGTGCCGAATCAACGTCCTGTTTTGCTGTCATAAGCTTTATTGCGTTCACAGCCGTGAACCTTGTCCTTTGTCATTGCCATGGTCAACTGATATGACCATCGTAAGGTACGAAAGACAATGACGATGCAGTAACACTTACATTTTTGAACACTTGCCTTGCCAACCATCTCCCAGATGAAGGGTGTGGTAATCATTCCAATAACTTCATAAAAGGTGTAAGGACAAAGTCTAAACAGTGCGACTAGGGATGCAACAACAGCAAAGGCCATGGAGTGAAAATGGCTAGGAACGTCATAGTCACTGCGGTCAGGGATGTTTGTGGGCGGCCTTTTGTTTCTTATAAAAGCTCCTATTTTCACACTGGATGGCTAGTTTCTGCTTTTAGGGCAAAGACTTCTGCCTTTTTGTAACGTTTAGCAGATTTGAAAAGAATCAAGAGGCCACCTGCATGCACACAACCCTGACAGCTCCATATACAGCATTCCTTGCTGCAAGTGATAGTTTATAACAGCGAAACAGGATGACCAGGGTCAGTGAACAGTGGGTTAACGTTAGTCACCACAGGACTTTCAACATGATGGTCATATTAGAAAACAAAGCAGGGACATCTACCAGATTAGAGGCAAGCCGACCATGAAAGAATACTTGAAAAAGTGAGAGATATAATGGAAGCTGCATTCATTGCCTGATCTACAACTTCAAATTATCCAATGAACTATGCGGATGACAAGCTACAGGTTGCAAACGTCAGTTGATCCTTGAGCCTGTCTGATTTACATACATTTAATTTATAATTTCACCAAAACATGTATTTCTGTAATTTGAAATGCATCAAATAGATCTCATGTGCTGTGAAGTTATCCAGTCTCATTCATACCTTTCTCCACAAGGGAATAATACTGTTAAAGCACATTAACCCATTGGTCACGGTATTAAATAAATATTTGTGCAGTAGGATGGCTGGTTTACATGTCTGGCATGGTGCCATCTGTGCCATATGAACGACTCTGCCTTTGCAGCAAATCATGCCATCCGCTGCTAATGGGTTAATAACAAACCTTTGAAGATGCCGATGAAGGTCCTACTGTCTTGCATGGTGACCTTCATGCGGTAGCCAATATGGCTTAACATCTTGTTGTTCTTGGAGAACGTCTGGAAATAAAAGAGAAAAGAAAAGGTAAGGGACTTGAAGCTCACTTTAATCATTTGAAGAATTATCAATCCTTATCATCATCTTCAAGCATAAGAGTATTGTTTTATACATTCCCCTTTGATCAGAGATGATATTGAAAAAACAATTAAAATTCATTGTAAGAAAATGTGGTATTTGGTAAAAAACAAAATAATGGTAACAATGGATTCTTCTCATCCTCTACTACTCACCCCTGTTCTCCACAATCTGCCTT
>BOPN01003889.1:116937-124437 GCA_017312705.2 Penaeus japonicus | reverse complement strand
TGTGTTCACAAATCTTAAACAATTTCAGCTTTTATACCATCTCCCATTGTGTTCATTTATGCCTTTGTTCCACTTTTTCTGTTTTCATTTGTTTGTTCTCCCTCCTCGTTTCACTCTTATGATTTTTTAAATGTTTGTTCTACCTCTGTATTTGTTCCATCTTGTTCCAATTTTATGTTCTTTGCATTATGTGCCATGAAAAACCTGTCTTATGTTTTTTTTCTAACGGCATTATCATTATCATCACGAAAAATAATGATAGTAGCAATTGCAATAATGATGATAGTAATAATTATGATAATAGTAATGGTGATTTAATTATCATTATCCTGATGATAATAGTAATGATAATGATATTGATGATGATAAGTATCCTTTTCATCATCATTATCATCACTGATATAATCATAGTAATTGTCAGTGTTATTATCATTATCATCATAATCCTTGTTACCATTACTATTATTTGTATCATTATCATTGTTACTATTATTATTATTATTATTTATCAATGTTATCATTATTATCATCATCACCATTGTTATTATCAGTGTTATTGTTATTATTGATATTATCAGTGTTATTGTTATTATTGATATTATCAGTATTCTCGTCATAATAATCATTATAACATTTGTTGAAATTATTGTCCTTACTATCATCATTATCATTATCATGATTGTTAACTATCATTATCATTATCACCAACCTTGGAATAATTATAATCATTATTAATTATATTAATATCATTGTTGTTTTTATCATCACTATTATTACTATTATCTTATCTTGTTATTTATCTTCATTTATTTATTTCATTTATTATATTTTTCAATATCAAAAAGTGGTATCCATCAGTGTTTTCCTTATGTATCAATACTTTGTTTTTTAAAAGCCATCTATCACAAGTATATCCAACTCCCTTTATCATATTTGAAATCAATTCATGTAAATGAATGTGAACTATATTGTGAATGATCTATTTTGCCATTTTCTCAAACAAATAAATACAATGCAAATAAAAAAAAGGAAAAAAAACAGTTACGAATCCATTTTCAAAAAATCAACAGAAAACGGGAACCACAAACCAATAAAACAAACAAATCAATTCTCATATTATTCAAAAGATCGTACAAAGAACACATGAAAAAACAACACTTAGATTCCAAATATATATATATAAAAAAATGAGAGAAAAAAAATAATACAAACATGCATGCACACTCCATTAATTTAACATATGGCAGCAATAAGGGAGGAAAATGTCAAAATATGAGGAATAATTACACCTTATTTCCATCCCCAGTTGCGTATCGACAAAAAAAAAAGGAGATTACTTAATCCTAGAGAAATATCACAGTTGTAATATAATTGAAAGGGAATGAAAAAAGAACGGAGAACTTTAGGAATACGGTCCTCTCTCTCTCTCTCTCTCTTACAGGAGCGTGTAGAGTCATTTCGATCCAGACTTGAGATGCCTTTCAGTCTAAGTAAAAAGCGGACAAAAAGTTATATATATATATATAAAAAAAAAAGATATGGAATTGGTCCCATAGCCAGAGCAGAAATGAATTGTCTTTTATGGATTATGAGTTTTGTTTTCTATCTTGAAAAGACTTACTAATTCTTTTTTTCATTGTTTTTTCTTTTTTTTTTGGAGAAGTTGGGATTCGTTGAGAGCGATTGTGTGTGTGTGTGTGTGTGTGTGTGTGTGTGTGTGTGTGTGTGTGTGTGTGTGTGTGTGTGTGTGTGTGTGTGTGTGTGTATCTGTATGTGTAAGCGCATATGCATGTACATGTGCGTAGGTGTAAGTATCTATGTGTGAATCTATAGGCATATACGCGTGTGTGAGCGTATGCATGTGATCGTGAGACAACCGAGCCCACAGATCGCCAGCCAGGTGAAATGCGCGATAAGACTGGCGATAAGGAGATAAGAGAGAAAGCTACAGTGACTTCCATCCTTCTTCCTAAGAAGTGTGTTCCTGAATTCCCCGCCTCTCGCGTCTCTCTCTCTCGACCTTCCCTTTTCCTCCGAGTCTAAACAAAGCGAAGAGAGGTGAGAGGCGATCCTGCGTCTTTCAACATGAAATCCTGTCGGTACTACAGTGGAAAAAAAAAAATATATGAGCAAAGGAGATTGCGAGCGAGAGCCCAAAAGCCCCTCTCTTCTCCCTATCATCATCGAAGAATCCGTTAGTTTATACATATATAAAAATGGAAGTGTATATCAATACATAAAAATGTAGATTGGAAAATCTGTCGACGGCGCAGAAGTCTGTCGTGCCGTTGCTAATGCCTGGGAACGTGCGTCGTGGCGCCCTTGAGGAGAGGGGCGTCCCGCACTGCACACTATTTTCATTTTCCTTTTTTTTCTCTAAATCACTTCACGCTGACTCTAGCACCTCTGGTTCAGTCACTTGTAATAAATAAACGTTGTTAAAAACTACGGTAATAACAGTTGAATACTAACTAAAAAAAGAAGAAAAAAATAGTAATGGAATTGACACAGAATTCAGCTAAGGCACTTTGTGTTCTCGTCTCTGTCACACTGGCTCGTTCTTTCTCTTCACCTTCGGCCGAGGTTGTACGTCTCGGGCGAGGGTCCCGAGGGCGCCCGACGCCGCCCTGTCGTGGCGAGGCGCGAGATGCGTCGTGGCCCCCTCGGTCGCGCGAGGGCGTCCGGGGCGCCGGCGCCTCTAGGGTCGCGCCGCGCCCTCAGGGTTTGCGAAGGAGCCCCGAGCGCCGCAGTCGAGGACGTCGCGTGGCCCGGCGGTGAAGCGTCCGTTTTAAGGTCGTCGGCGACCGTCGCTCTTTTCAAGAGCGTTTGTTCGGCGCGGCGGCGAGGAGGGCGTCCCCGCCGGCGCTGACTCACGCCCGCCCGCCTTAGCTCGATCGTTCCCAGCTCCAGATTCTCCAAGAGAAGCCTCTTCGCGGCCTTGAAGGAGCGCGTCTCGGTGGGGCTCTCCATGGGCGCCTCAGGGACCAGGAGATAGAAAGTCCTTGACCAGGAGCGAAGACCAGCCTCGGGCAGCGCCTCGGGCAGCACCTCGTCCTATGGCAGCTTTAAATAGGAATTTCGGGCGTAGCTCTAGGGCCACGCGACTGACTATTCGATGAGGATGCTGGTATTTTTCTTGAGGAGCGGCGTCCTCTGGTCGGGATGCTGCGGGTTCCGAGACATCATCTCCGGGTTGGTGAGCAGCTGGTGGAGGTAGTCGGGATTGATGGGCGGGTCCTGCGGCACGTTGGGGCGGCGGTTCCTGAGCGTGTCCGGCTGCTTGTTGGGCGGCATCTTGTCCTTGGCGTCGGGCGCAGCCGTGGCCGGGTTGCCCGCCACCTGCTTGTTGAAGAGGTTGGGATCCGACAGCCGCGTCATGAGCTCGTAGAAGCGGGCGTGGCTCAGGTGGCCCTTGATCCTGTACAGCAGGTAGATGTCGCCGATCTTGCAGTTCTTGCAGACCTTGGACACCATCCCGCGCACGTTGTCGTTGGCGTGGGCGGGCTTGGCGGTGCGCAGCAGGTACACGCGCATGCATGGCAGCCACATGGCGAACAGGAAGATGATGTAGCAGCAGGTGATGAAGGCCAGCAGGATGAGCCACAGCCACAGGCCGAGGAAGAGCTTCTCGTAGAGCTCCATGATGGTGAGGTGGCAACCGAAAACCTCCGTCCGCTTGTTCACCAGCTGGTTTTCGGTGGAGAGCTCGCACAGCGCGAAGGGCGGGAACGTCTGGGACATGTAGTCGGTGAAGTGCTGGGGGTCCCTGTCGAACGGGTAGGCCATGAAGCCGTACTGGATGAAGCGGCCCTGCAGGATGAAGTCCAGGTACTGCATGGCGAAGACGTCGACCACGAGCGCCAACAGGTTGACCGAGAAGAACTTCCAGTAGAGGCCGTTGTGCGTCTTCAGGTTGAAGAGGATGTAGCGGGCGGCCCTCTCCACCAGCTCGCGCTCCGCCTGGTCGTAGCGGTGGGCGTTCGCGGCGAGGTCCTCCAGCAGCTTCTTGCAGCGGGCGTTGTCGAAGCTCTTGGAAACCTTCCGCGGGATGTAGTAGATGCCGGCCAGCACCAGCAGCGACCACGAGATCCAACGGTAGAAGAGCAGGTAGCGCCTCTCCCCCTCATCCTCCTGCACATACGGGTACGAGAGGCAGATGTTGATGTAGTCGAGTCGGACTTGAGTCTCGGCGTTGAAGTGCGACACGCACGTTATGACGTCACGATAGTACCTGCGGGGATGGAAGTAGTTGTAAGGCGTGTCTCGCTTATTAATTTCTAATGCTACTGAGCCTTTAATGACATGGATCAACTGTTAACTGTATTTATCTAACAATAAAACTGATTCAATAATATTTTCCTCAGATAAGACCACGGGAATTAATCTTACACATCTCATTTGACTGATAACAGACAATTTAAAAAATCATGTAGTAAAGCACTGATAAAGGTGTGTGTGTGTAAATATATATATATATATATATATATATATATATATATATATATATATATATATATATACATACATACATACATATATATATATATATATATATATATATATATATATATATATATATATATATATATATACATACATACATACATATATATATATATGCACACATACACACACACACACACACACACACACACACACACACACACACACACACACACACACACACACACACACACACACACACACACACACACACACACACACACAGAGCCAAGACAAACGGAGCTCCTCCTACTCACCACGAGTACCAGACGGTGAGGAACCCTCCGAGCATGATGCAGAAGGTCCACCTGTAGTGCATTCTGAGGACGAGCCCATCGCAAGTGGCGGCGCAGATCTGATTGGCTCTGCTCTTGACCACATTCAGAATACTCCCCAAGATGGATCGCAGGTCGACGCTACCCGTGCCAATGGACGGCATCCTTGCTCCTGCAGGAGGGGAGGAAGAAGGAGTTTAGAAGGGCACGGAAGGGTAGAATTGGACATTTCGGAATCAATGGTTTGGGGAGCGAACCTTGTGGCTATGAGACTTGAACCTAACTTAAGAGGTGACCTTTTGGTATGAGAACTTCTGGGATTTATTGTGGGTGGTGGTGGCAGAGGTATGGGATAAATTATGATGCTGTGGGTCAGATTAGAACAGTGATATTGATGATAGAATGTTTGGTAGTTATCGTCGCAGCAGTGTAATGCTATCAGCAATATAATGAAAGTAATTTCTGTAATAAGAATAATTACGTTATGCGAGTAATTATAATGATGGTAATCCAAGTAACAAACCCTTCGGTGCACAGACAAAAGTTTCATGAAAATCGGATTTCATTTTCAGAATAAACCTGCAGATAAAATCCATGGAAGTTTCTAAACTGTTGTTTCGTATATCATCTTATGGAGAGTGTGGCTCCCTGTCCGCATATCAGTACCAATGCTAGCATTAATAATAAAGATAATAATGACCACTGATATACCACAAACCCCCTAGAACAGCATCTAAACACAAGCCTTTTCCAAAACCTACCAGAAATAATCCCAAGAAAAAATCAGTGTAGAACCGCCGTATGTTTGTAAATTCTACACTATTTTCTCTCTCTCTCTCTTTCTCTCTCTCACTCTCACTCTCTCCTCTATGCTACTCACTAGAGTTACGAAAGCTTTCTGGCGAGGAGGCTACGCGCATCTCCTTAAGTACGTCCGGACGGATAACGCGAGAGTAACACGACCACTTCGCGTTCGTATATCGTGGAGGCAATACTTGGATAAACGATCTGAACGTTGTGGACTGTCGGTTTTTTTTATGCGTTTGCGCGTTTTACTAAACGTTCGGTAAAAAAAAACACTAGGAAACGTTATGGTCATGAGCCATGAGGCAAGCTTTAAAGATGACTTTAGTTATAGTCAAGTTAAATAAGGTTTCGGTGAAAATAGTAAGAAGAGTAAGTGTAATAAATTTGATAGAAAGGAGAAATGATGAATATCGCCAAATGACTGTTGCAGTAAAGAATGAATATCCTTTCGATGTTGAAGATAGCGAATGAATGGAAAATACAGTTAACAACAAAATCTTATCATTTGAACGATGTCTCGCTAGTATTGCACCGCTATATATCTGGTAGTCTGTCTGTCTATCTATCTGTCTATCTATCTATATGTCTGTCTGTCTATCTATCTGTCTGTTCGTCTGCCTATCTATCTATCTATCTGTCTGTCTGTCTATCTATCTATATGTCTGTCTGTCTATCTATCTATCTATCTATCTATCTGTCTGTTAGTCTGTCTGTCTGTCTATCTGTCTGTCCTTGATTACCGCCGCCTGGGGAATCCAGTGACAATTTCCGGACTTCTAAGTAAACTACCTTTTCGTTCGCCTTCGTAATTTTCTTTTTAATTAGTTTCGATCATACAACTTCACTGCTAACCATCACCTGATTTATCATCATTCTTTAATCGTTATTCGTAGTATTAGTGTGATGTTATAGTAGTGGTATGTGTGTGTGTGTGCGTGTGTGTGCGTGCGCGTGTATGTGTGTGTATGTATATGTGTGGTCACTTTTACTACTATTATAAGTGGCATTATCAATGTGAATACTATCATTAATCATCATTATTATCGTTCAGATTGCAATCATTACAATTAAGAGATTAATTAGTATTACCACAATGACCACAATTACCATTACACAATCATTACCTTTGCTATCAACGTTCTTATCAACACATTTCACGATTTGTCAATATATATCAATTTCTTCCAACATCAACACCAAAACTAATCCATCTGCCAACAATTCTTCCAACACTTATAAAAGCTAAACACACTCCACGCTCCTGACACCAGCCAGCCAACACTTATGAAATACAACCCCCGCTTCTTCCACCAACTAACAACTTCTTCCACCGACTAACAACTCCTTCCACCGAATGACAACTTCTTCCACCGACTGACAACTTCTTCCACCAACTAACAACTTCTTCCACCGACTAACAACTCCTTCCACCGAATGACAACTTCTTCCACCGACTGACAACTTCTTCCACCAACTAACAACTTCTTCCACCGACTAACAACTCCTTCCACCGAATGACAACTTCTTCCACCGACTGACAACTTCTTCCACCAACTAACAACTTCTTCCACCGACTAACAACTCCTTCCACCGAATGACAACTTCTTCCACCGACTGACAACTTCTTCCACCAACTAACAACTTCTTCCACCGACTAACAACTCCTTCCACCGAATGACAACTTCTTCCACCGACTGACAACTTCTTCCACCAACTAACAACTTCTTCCACCGACTAACAACTCCTTCCACCGAATGACAACTTCTTCCACCGACTGACAACTTCTTCCACCAACTAACAACTTCTTCCACCGACTAACAACTCCTTCCACCGAATGACAACTTCTTCCACCGACTGACAACTTCTTCCACCAACTAACAACTTCTTCCACCGACTAACAACTCCTTCCACCGAA
>BOPN01003889.1:100000-105000 GCA_017312705.2 Penaeus japonicus | reverse complement strand
TTCTCTCTTTCTCTCCCTTCCCCCCCTCTCCCTTTCCCTCCCCCTTCCCCTACCCCAAACGAATCCCTTACACAACTATTTAGACACTTTGACATTTAAAAGTTAAAATCCAATTCCGCGCTATAACGTCTAATGTAAAAAAAGAAGTTAAATTCTACTTTTTAAATGCGGATCAGCTGATTTATCGATGAATGATGTTATCTCGATTTTTTTCCCGTTAATATTATTCAATCTAAAAAGGAATGGATACTGTCTTTTCAAATGTTGATGGCAAAGTAAACACCAGATTGCATAGTCGACCTTCAACTTGAAGAGCAACAAAAAAGAAGATCGTTCGAGATTCTCAATCCGGAGACATAAAAAGAAAAAAAAAAAGAAAAAAACACAGGTACTGACCTCAATGGTATGTATTCTATGACATTTTTCGGTGTGCGATAGACGATAAAAAAGAGGCTCAGACAAAAAACAAACAAACACAGACAATTAGAAAACGACAATGAGGACAACAACAGCGAATAAATCAACCCCCTAAATAAGAAAATAAGAAAAGAAGAACTGGAAAAAGAAGAAGAAGAAAAACACCGAAGACAAAAGACGATCGATCTTCCATCAGAACCAATCAACGACGCGGTTACAAAATTTACCAAGAAGTCGAACGCACCAATCACAGCTTCCCTTTTATATAACGCCATCCGGACGTTCTTCAGAGTGTTACGAACACCGCGATTAATCCAAGAAGTATTTCATCATCCGAATTTAATCAGAAATCATTAAATCACATCACGCAAAATATATAAGCGATCGATCAATCTATATCTATACATTGGTATAATATTTCCAATCGCGCTTGCTCTTATGACTCACAGATGGCAGCACTGGTTGAGGGCTCTTCGTTAGTGACGGAATGTCGTCTGCCTGCTTTTTTTTCTCTCCCAATATATATTTTTTTCCCCTCTCGTTTTTCGTATGGTCGGCAATGTCCGCTTAAGGGATTAGAACTCGAAACCGGTCACATCCGCCGTCAAGCTTTTAACAATCTTCGAAAGAATTCAGTTCCGTCGCTAAGATCATATCTAGCAATGGATTTTTGGGAGTTCGAGTGTAATTGGCGTGCAAGACGAGAAACTGATAGACTTCAAGAACGAACAAATTATGATATCCACACACACACACACACACACACACACACACACACACACACACACACACACACACACACACACACACACACATATATATATATATATATATATATATATATATATTCATTTATATACATTACATATTCATATATAAATTTATGCATGCATATATATATATATATATATATATATATATATATATACATATATATATATATATATATATATATATATATATATATATGAATATATATATATATATATATATATATATATATATATATATATATACATATATCATATATATATATATATATATATATATATATATATATATATATATATAGATATATATATATATATATATATATATATATATATATATACATATGCATATATACATTTATATACATATATCTATATATAAACATACATACATATACGTATACATACATATACATATATGTGTTTGCGTGTACTGTGTTTTCTTGCATATTAACTATTATTGCCTTCGCTAATTCATTATTGTATGTATGGATTTATTAATCAATATCTCTACATATATATATATATATATATATATATATATATATATATATATATATATATATATATATATATATCTATATATATATATATACACACACACACACACACACACACACACACACATATATGTATATATATATGTATATATATATATATATATATATATATATATATATATATATATATATATATATATATATATATACATCTAAAGAGAAAAGAAGAAAAAGAAGAGAGAACGATGAGCACTAACATGGTAATTCTTTACGAAATATTGTAGAATAGAAAAGTAGAAGAGAGAAGAGAACCAAGGAATATAAGAAAGGAATAGAGGAGGTAGAAGGAGAGGAAGGATAAGGAAGCTATATGGGGGAAGTGGGGAAATAGATGGGGGTAAGGAGGGAGAGGAAGGGGCGGGGCGGGGGGGGGGGGGGGTTACTAGGGTAAGGAAGAGGAGCGCTTCTCAGAAGGAAGGGCAGGATCCGAGGGCGAGGTGTGTCGTGGCGCGAGAAGCCTTCGTCTTTCTTTCTTTCTCTCTTTCTCTCTCTTTCTCTCTTGCTCTCTTACTCTCTCTCTCTTTCTCTTTCTATCTCTCTATCTCTGTCTCTGTCTCTGTCTCTGTCTCTCTCTCTGTCTCTGTCTCTCTCTCTCTCTCTCTCTCTCTCTCTCTCTCTCTCTCTCTCTCTCTCTCTCTCTCTCTCTCTCTCTCTCTCTCTCTCTCTCTCTCTCTCTCTCTCTCGGAGGAACCCACTTACGTTCCTGAAGAAATCTGTCCATCCAGGCCGGACCACTCTACAGGGCGTTGGGTAGGTCAGGCTAGCAGGCCTCGAGGACAATGCTTCCCTGTCCTTTTCCTTTTGCGTTTATCAAGTTCATTCATGTTCCTTTTTCGTTCAACAGATCACCTCCGCGCGACGAGAGAAAGGCCGCGGGTTTGTGAGCGTGCGTGTCTCGGCGCGAACGCAGACGTCTCAGCGCTCGGCTCTTTCCCCTCCGTCGGCGACTGGGGTCCCCCGAGCGCCGTTCCGTGACACTCCGTAGTACAGCGACGTGACAAATCCTGACGTGGCGCCGCCGAGGCACGTCCCATGAACGAAAGAGGCAGGGCAAGGGGCGTGGGGGTAGGTAGGGGGGAGAGGGAGCGAGGAGGGCGTTCGGAGACTCACATGCACGAGCGCGCGCAGCCTGCCACAGCAACGCGGTAAGAGACACTGACTCGCTCTCAAAGGGCCGTGTGACCTTTGCCAGCTGCACTGTGGCAGGTGGTGTGAAATGGGCACGACTCCCCCTCGCTCGCTCACTCGCTCGCTCGCTCGCTCGCACTCCCTCTCGTTCACTCCGCCACCACCGCCAGGAGGAGAGAAGGCAGGCAGAAGAGAAACGAAGAGAAGAACGAAGATCCCGATAACGACCAGATAATGCAATCGCAAACGCAGGCAGACGCCAAAGGAAAACAGAAAAGAGATTGGGTTGATGAAGCAACGTGATTTGCACCAATCAACGCTGATTCGAGGCACGCGACATCCCTGCACTGTGGGCAGAGCGAAGCAGCCAATATCATGGGTAACGACTTCTAATTGCTTGCAAGGGAGGGTTGTCTGCCTGAGTCACGTACGCACGCACACACGCACACACAGCGAGAGGGTAGAGAGCAACACGGAGGGATAGAGGGATAAGGGGCTGGGTGGATAGAAGGATAGAGGGCAGAATGGATGGATGGAGAGAGATACAGGAGAGGTAAATGCATAAATAAGTGAATAAAGAGAACAGGAAAGACCTCTGAGGAAGAGAGATTTGATTTTGATAAGTTTATACAGAGAGAGAGAGAGAGAGAGAGAGAGAGAGAGAGAGAGAGAGAGAGAGAGAGAGAGAGAGAGAGAGAGAGAGAGAGAGAGAGAGAGAGAGAGAGACACAGAGACACAGAGACACAGAGACACAGAGACACAGAGAGAGAGAGAGAGAGAGAGAGAGAGAGAGAGAGAGAGAGAGAGAGAGAGAGAGAGAGAGAGAGAGAGAGAGAGAGAGAGAGAGAGAGAGAGAGAAGGGAAAAAAATCCCCAATGCAGCCGGCCGTGAGGTGTGGTCTCCCAGCAACCACGAAGCCGCATTTTGCCACCAAGGAAGCAATGGTTTAATAACGCACTCGTAATTCACCGATCCAAGGTCACCTTCGACACCCCCCATCCACCCCCACCCCCCCTAGTTACCCCTCCCTCCCTCCTACCCTCCCCCCCACTATCATATGCTATTAATGATAGTTCATTTACACCCTCCAGCTCCCCTCCCCTCCCTACCCTCCTTCTAACTCCCTCCCCCCACTCCCCCCTCTCTACCCCCTACCCTCCCAAGTTCGATGACCTTTTCGTGTGCCGTGACCTTTCGTGGTGGCTGTGGTGGTGACCCTATGAGGTGTGATGTGTCGGATTCCTTGGCCTTGTGTAACGCATGTGTCTTTGGATGTGTCCTGCGTGTGTCTTACGATGTGTCATAGGATGTGTCTTGCGTGTGTCTCTGGAGGTGTCTTCCGATGTGTCTTTGGATGTGTATTCCGTGTGTCATTGGATGTCTTGCGTGTGTCTTTGGATGTGTCTTGAGTGTGCCTCTTAGGATGTGTTTTTGGATGTGTCCTTCCCTTCCCTTCCTCCCCCTTCACCCCCACCCCACCCCTCCATCCGCCTACATATCAATATTCCCTAAGTCTTCCAAATCCACATTTCACTCACCTGGAGATAACAAGCCAGGAGATTGGATGCTGGAGGGGCGCCTTATCGACTGATATGATACCCCCCTCACCCTCACCTCCACCCCCTTACCCTCCACCCTCACCCCCACCCCCACCCCCTTACCCTCACCCCCAAGTCCTACCCCAACCCCTCCACCCTACCCTCACCCCCACTCCCTACCCTCACCCTCAACCCCTCACCCCCACCCTTATCCTTACCCTCACCCCCACCCCCACCCTTACCCTCACCCTCACCCCCACCCCCTCACCCTCCCCCCCCACCCTCATTGGTCAGGTTATCAGCGATTAGAGCGATAAAGTCCAAGTCCTCGTGACAAGGTTTAGGTTAGCGTTGTTGTTTGAATGACCGGTGAAGTTAAGGCGTAGAGGGAGGGGGAGGGAGGGAGGGAGGGAAGGGGGGAGGGAAGGGAAGGGAGGAAGGAGGGAAGGAAGGGGGTGGGGATGGATGGAGGGAGGGAAGGGGGGGAGGGAAGGGAGGGAGGAAGGAGGAGGGGGTGGGGATGGAGGGAGGAGGGATGAAGGAGGAGGGGGTGGGGATGGAGGGGAGGGAATGGAGGGGAGGGAGGG
>BOPN01003889.1:80000-85000 GCA_017312705.2 Penaeus japonicus | reverse complement strand
TCGAAGTCGCCGTTCGCATAGGCAGGTAATCCGCGCATGCATCCGGATAGCGCGCCAAATTTGGGCGAGCGATGGCCAGGCGCCGCGTGCCGTGTGCACCGCGCGACCGACGGTCAAGGCGCAAGGGGGAAGGACCGATAAACAAGATAATAAATGATAAGCAAGAAGGTCAGCGAGACTCCGGGCATGACAATAGGCCGAGGTCGCACCACCTGCTACCCGCCCGCTGCATGACAATCCCCAGACATCCACCTTGCGACAGCTGTCTCCGTCTATGGCCTCTTCTTCGCGTCCATCCCTCCTCCTTCTCCTCTTTCTCTCTGCTTCCATCTCTATTTTCTTACTACTCTATCTTTATCCTCATCCTTTACTTCTTGTTCCCTCCTTCCAACTCCACAACCACCTCCTCCTCCTCCTTTTCTTTCACCACCTCCTCCACATCCTCCTCCACCCTCCTTCACCTCCTCCCGTGCCTCCCTCCCTCCCTCCCTCCTCCCACACTGCGTCGCCTGTGAAGCCTTGACCGCGTGGCTTTTCATCCCCGAAACATATCCTTCATAAGAAAAAATAAACAAAGCTAACTATAATTCTCGAAGAAGACTTCTGCCTCTTATTGTGTGTATGCGTTTCTATTATTATCATTATCATTCATTCTTGCTGGAATTATTACTTAAGGAGAAAAAAGAGAGAGCGAAGGTAAAAAGCTGTTTCGCGGTCTCTCTCACCCTCGGCCCGAGGCGAAGGGCACGAGCAGGATAAAAATAGGAAGCGAAGGAACCCGACGCCACCCCTTCTTCCCTCCTTCACTCCTTCTTCGATCCTGAGTTGCCATGTAGCTGATCCTAGTCGACTATCCTCCGTAGTGATGAGACGACGGGAAGAAAAGACGTCCTCTATTTACAAAAAAGGGACTAACCTCCATCCGCCATGTTTCTTTCCCGCCAAAAAGCTCAATGAAAATATTTTTCTTCTCTTTTTAAATATTTTGTTTTAACAGTCGAGTGCTTTTATGTTTAGCTATTTGAACAACTTTTCTTTCCTCTAATGTATCTTAGGTGAAATAGAGTAAAAGGAACGTGATACATTAACATTTGACATAAATAAATGACAAAAGAGCAGCGGCTTGCGCAAGCTATATAGACAAACAAAATGAAAAAATATATATGAAACAACAAAAACGCAATATCTATCCTAATGTTTAACGTACCTACTACACTGCAACACACGTTTTTCATATCAACAACACAAAGACATATTTCTGTAAACCTAAATTTGTGTCGTATATAAACATATATATATATATAAATATATACATATATATATATATATATATATATATATATATATATATATATATATATATATATATATATATATATATACACACACATACACACAGACACATATAATCCTTTTTTCTCGATGTAAAACACAGTAAAAATAATATATTTGTTTATCATTTATTCCTTCGCTTCGCAAATGCCTCCTACACTTTACACTGCATAATTTAACTGTACTTTCAGCTTGCGTCACTTACTCTTCTGGGTTTATGGGGACTCAGAGAATTTACAAGCTGGTCTTACTTGGTGGAAAAAGGACTCTGAGGGAAGAGGAGGAGGAAGGAGGAGGAGGAGGAGAACGTGGAGGAGGAGGAGGAGGAGGAGGAGGAGGAGGAGGAGGTGGAGGAGGAGGAGGAGGAGGAGGAGGAGGAGGAGGAGGAGGAGGAGGAGGAGGAGGAGGAGGTGGAGGTGGAGGTGGAGGTGAAGGAACAGTAGGAGGAAGAAGTAGAAGAGGAAGACGAGAAGGAGGAGGAAGAAGGGGAGGAGAAGGAGGAGGAGGTTAAGAATAGGAATAAGATAAACAAATAATGATGATAATAATAGTAAGAAGACGCAGAAGAAGAAGAAGAAGAAGAAGAAGAAGAAGGGAGTGGAGGAGAAGGAATGAAAGTGTGATGATAGAAGGAAGGAGAAGAGAAGAAGAGGAAGTAGAAGAGGAAGATGGCGATGCTGATTAGTCTGCGGGAGGAAGACTGACAGATGACGAAGAAAGGAAGACGCAACAGAAGTAGATCAGTGCAAGGAAGGCGGGTTGGAGGACAAGACGAGAGAAAAATAAATAAATAAAACGCAGTAAGGAGACGAAGTAGAAGAAGAAGAAGAATTAGTGCATACGAAAGAGGAAGATGAAGAAGAAGAAGAAGAATATCCACAAACCTCAACTCATGCCGAGCGAGCGATTCACACACAAAAAAAAGAGAGAGAGAAAAAAAGAAAAACGTCCTCATGAATTATGTACGGGAGAAAAATTAATCTGTCTCTCTCTCTCTCTCCCTTCGTCCCTGTCTCCCTTCTTCCTTCCTTCCCTCTCTCTCTCTCTCCGTCTCTAATGCTTTCCTTCCTTCAATTCCTTCCTCCTTCCTTCCATCCATCCCTCCCTCCATCCCTCCCACCTTCCCTCCCTTCCCTCCCTCCCTCCCTCCCTTCCCTCCCTCCCACCTTCCCTCCCTTCCCTCCCACCTTCCCTCCTTCCCTTCCCTTCCATCCCTTCCTTCCCTCCCTCCTTATCCCCACAGAGAAAACAGAAGACCCGCCTTGTGTCTCAGAAGCTCGCCTTTCGGAATGCCGCGTTTTCTTCTCGACATTTATGAAGAAAACGTGAAAGGAATTCGACGTGTGGCGACTCAGGTCTAAGAGACAACCTTTGTGTTGTTTTTATTATTTTCCTTTTCATTTTATTCGGAGTCTTTTTGTTTTTGTTTTTGTTTATTTGCTTTTCCTTTTCTTTTCTTTTATTTTCTTCTTTTCTGTCTTTTCTTCTTTCTTCGTCTTTAGAAAATGAAGGGTGGGGGAGGGGGAGGTGGGGGAGAGGAAGAGGAGGTGAGGGAGAGGGAGAGGGCAAGGGAGAGAGGGCGAGGGCAAGGGGGAAGGGTAAAGGGGAAGTAGGTGACTCTCCCTATTGCCATGCATCGCCCGATTCAATAAGCTTGCAATAAACGATGATATATTCTGTCCTCGATTAGCGACGCCGAGTAGGAATTCAATTTGGAGTCGCGGAGGAGGTTGGGGGTTGGGGGTTGGGGGGTAGGGGGAGTGGGGAGGGAGGGGGAAAGGGGAAGGGGGAGGCGACCGTGTGTGCGTCGCGTGGGGAGCATCTATCAAAATGGCGCTCACAGGAGAGGGAGAGGAAGGGAGAGGGGAGAGAGGGTGAGAGGGAGGAAGGGAGACAGGGAGGGGAAGGGATGGGAGGGAGGGAGGGATAGGGGTGAGATGGAGGGAGGGAGGGAGGGAGGGATAGGGGTGAGAGGGAGGGAGGGAGAGGAAGGGAGAGGAGAGGGGAGGGAAGAAGAGAGGGAGAATGAGGGGAAGGAAGATGTAAATAAATAGATGAATATATAGAGAGATAGATAGATAGATAGATGGAGAGGAAGAGAGAGAGAGAGAGAGAGAGAGAGAGAGAGAGAGAGAGAGAGAGAGAGAGAGAGAGAGAGAGAGAGAGAGAGAGAGAGAGAGAGAGAGAGGAAGATAGATAGATAGATAGATAGATAAAGAGAGCGAAAGAGAGGCACTACGAGCGAAAGAGTAATCCAGAAACCAGAACGCCGTCGGGACACCAGGATAACATTGCAGACAAGATTTACGAGTCTCCCGTCCAGTCTTACGGTATACAGCCAAGGGAAAGACTGGCGATTGAATGCTGATGATCACCCGTAAGGTGGGGGAGGGGGGGGTGAGAGGGAGTGGATAGGAGGAGGGAGGAAGGGGGTGGAGACGGGGAGAGGGAGGATGGGTGTGGAGAGAGGGAGAGGAGGAAGGGGGTGGAAAGGGAGGAGGGAGGAAGGGGGTGGAGGGGGGAGAGAGAGTGAAGGTGGGGGTGGAAAGGGAGGATGAGAGGGGAAGGGGGTGAAAAGGGGGAGGGAGAATGGGTGTGAGAGAGGGAGAGGGAAGGGGGCAGAGAGGGGGAGGGAAAATGGGTGTGGAGAGAGGGAGAGGGAGGAAGGGGGTGGAGAAAAAGAGGAGGGAGGAAGGGGGTGGAGGGGGAGAGAGAGGAAGGGGGTGGAAAGGGAGGATGAGAGGGGAAGGGGGTGAAAAGGGGGAGGGAGAATGGGTGTGGAGAGAGGGAGAGGGAGGAAGGGGGTGGAGAGGGGGAGGGAAAATGGGTGTGGAGAGAGGGAGAGAGTAAGGTGTGGAGAAAAAAGAGGAGGGAGGAAGGGGGTGGAGGGGGAGAGAGAGGAAGGGGGAAAGGGGAGGATGAGAGGGGAAGGGGGTGAAAAGGGGGAGGGAGAATGGGGTGTGAGAGAGGGAGAGGGAGGAAGGGGGTGTGGAGAGGGGGAGGGAAAATGGGGTGAGAGAGGGAGAGGGAGGAAGGGGGAGAAAAGAGGGAGGGAGGAAGGGGGTGGAGGGGGAGAGAGAGAGGGAAGGGGGTGGAAAGGGAGGGATGAGAGGGAGAAGGGGGCAGAAAAGGGGAGGGAGAATGGGTGTGGAGAGAGGGAGAGGGAGGAAGGGGGTGGAGAGGGGGAGGGAAAATGGGTGTGGAGAGAGGGAGAGGGAGGAAGGGGGTGGAGAAAAAGAGGAGGGAGGAAGGGGGTGGAGGGGGAGAGAGAGGGAAGGGGGTGGGAAAGGGAGGATGAGAGGGGAAGTGGGGTAGTGGGGAGAGGGAGAGCCGGGGTGTGGAGAGAGGGAGAGGGAGGAAGGGGGTGGAGAGGGGAGGGAAATGGGTGTGGAGAGAGGGAGAGGGAGGAAGGGGTGGAGAAAAAGAGGGAGGGGAAGGGGGTGGGAGGGGGGAGAGAGAGGAAGGGGGAGGGAAAGGGGAGGGATGAGAGGGGAAGGGGAGAGGGGGGGGGGGAGGTGAATGGGTGTGGAGAGAGGGAGAGGGAGGGAAGGGGGGTGGAGAGGGGGAGGGAAAATGGGTGTGGAGAGAGGGAGAGGGAGGAAGGGGAGAAAAAGAGGAGGTGGAGACGGGGAGAGGGAGGAAGGGGGTGGAAAGGGAGGATGAGAGGG
>BOPN01003889.1:62500-72500 GCA_017312705.2 Penaeus japonicus | reverse complement strand
ATTAGATTGGAATATCGAGGCCGAGCAAACCTGACTCTGTGACTGATCTCATTTGCCAGAGCTTGGGAGATCTGTGGTTTGGGTAGGAGCTGCAAGATTCTAGTACCAAGAACGGTATTAATTTGGGTAACACGACTGTGGACTGTGGGGAGATCTAATTCTTTCCTCATGACCAGAACTTTGGCAGTCATTGGGCAACCGAGTATAATTCTCATAGCCTTGTTCTGCAGAACTTCAAGGGGTTTGAGGGCATTTGGAGGTAACAGACTAAGAACCGGACTCGCATAGTCAATCACGGACCGAACCAAGGTAATATACATCAACCTCAGGACTCTGAGGGAGGCACCAACGTATCTGTTACATATAAATTGTAATGGTCTTAAACGTTCCAAGCAACGTTCTTTTATATCGAGAGAGAGAGAGAGAGAGAGAGAGAGAGAGAGAGACGGAAAAAGAAAAAGATTGCAAGAAAAAAAGAGCGAGGAAAATGAAGGACAGATAAGGATAAGGGTTGCAAACAAGAGAGAGATAGAAGGTAAGAGATAAAAAAACAAAAACAAAAGATAAACAGAAATAGAACCGCAAAATAAAGGACAAACGAAGAACAAGAAGCGCACGCGCGAACAAAGGAATCGCCCAGACACTATGAAAAGAAGTCAGAATAGGAAGAGAGATGGAACAGAGAGATAAAGAAAATAAAAAAAAGGGGGAGGGGGAACCTACTGCTAGATTATGTAACTAACCTCCCTCCTTTCACACCTCGCTCGCATCTCCTCTCCCCCCCTCCCTTACCCTCCTCCCCTCCCTTCCCTTTACCTTCCTCGCCTCTTCTTTTCCTCTTATTTGCTTGTCTTTCCCCTCTTCTCTTCTTCTCTATCCTTCCCCTCTCTCTCCTTTCCCTCTTCCTCTCTCTCTTTCCACCTTCCCCTCTCCCTTTACTCTCTCTCCGCTCTTGCTCCTCATCTCCTATCCCCTTTCCTCTCCCTCCCCATTTCCCTTCTCCCCATCTCCTTCCCCTCCATATCCCCCTCCCCCTACCTCCTTCTCCCACAATCCCTATCTCTCCCCTTTCTTTCTTTCCTCCCTCTCCCAACCCCTCCCCCCCCCTACCCTCTCCCCATGTCCCTCCTTTTCACCTCCACCCCTCCCCCCACTCTTCCCCCGCCCCCCACCCTTCCCCCGCCCCCCATACATACACAGAGCAAAGTCCTCAAGTCCCTCCACCTGCTAACCCCTCCCCCCACCCCCGCACTTCCCCCACCCCATACATACACAGAGCAAAGGCGTCACCGAGACAAGACAAGAACACATGAGTGAAGAAAGAAAGAAAGAAAAAAAAAAAGAAGATAAAAAGAGGTGTCGGCTTATCACTCTCTGTCGGATAAAATCGGATTCGCTGCCGAGGTTAAGCTTTTGTGTCAACGGGGAGGGTGATGGACGAGGGGGAGGGGGAGGGGGAGGGGAGGGAGGGGAGGGAGGAGGGTAAAAGGGGAAGGGGGAGGGGAGGGAGAGGGGAAGGAGGGGAGGTGGGAATGGGAGGGGAGGGAGGAGGGAGGAGGGAGAAAGGGAAGGTAAGGGGAATGGGAGGGGGGTATGGGAGGTAAGGGGAATGGGAGGGGGAGGGGAGGGGGGAAGGAGGGAGGGGAGGGAGGAAGGTAAAAGGGGGATGAGAGGGGGTAGGGGAGGTAAGGGGAAGGATAGGAAGGAGGGAGGGGAGGGAGGGGAGGGAGGGGAGGTAGGGGAGGGGGAGAAAGAACTAAGGGAGGAGGGATAGGAGGGGAGGGAGGGGAGGGGGTGAAAGAACTAAGGGAGGGGTGAAGGGAGGGGAGGGTGAGGGGGAAGGAGGGATGGGAGGGGGGTGAATTGACAAGGGGAGAGGGAAAGAGAGGGAGAGGGGGTGAGGGTAAAAGAGGAATGGGGGATAGGGGTTACGAGGGAAGGGGGATAGGGAGGGGTTCAGGGGGGGGGAAGAGAGAGAGATAGAGAGATAGAGAGATAGAGATAGATAGATAGATAAATAGATAGATAGATAGATAGATAGATAGAGAGAGATAGATAGAGAGAGAGAGAGAGAGAGAGAGAGAGAGAGAGAGAGAGAGAGAGAGAGAGAGAGAGAGAGGGATATGAGGGAGGGAGGTTACTGAGGAAAGGGAAGGGGATAGGAAAGAAGGAGAAAGGGAGGGACGGTACGAGGGTGACACAAGCAGAGGTGATGCACAGAGAAAAAAAACAAAGCAAAGACAAACAATGCTAATAAACCTAACCAGAATGATAACAAAAACACTAATCAAACATGAGCCTCATCAACAAAACACGAAAATGCAGGAATCAGCAACCCCGTGTTACCAAAAAGGCGAGAGACCTCAACCGCGACACAATACACCATCACAGAGGCGAGGAATAAACATTGTTGCCAGAACGGAAGTTCACCTATGATAGAAGGGGCCAGTAACCCCTGCCCTTTGGAACTGGTAACAATGATAAAGATGATAATAATAACTATAATAGTGACAATAACACGGCGTCGATTACAATAATAGTCATAGTGAGAATGGTGATGTTGTCAGGGGGGTTTTGGTGATGGTGATGAGGATGGTGATGGTGTTGGGGGATTTTGGTGATGGTGATGATGGTGATGGTGATGATGGTGATGTTAAATGACGTCGTCGCTAATGGTGAGAATTATAGTAAATGTGATGTTTATATTGATAAGGAGAAAGATGAAGACTTTAAATAATGATGATGATGATTGTGATACTAACAATAATTATGGTGATAATAATGATAATAATAATGATAATGATGGTTATAATAAAATCAATAATAATAATATTAATAACAACACCAACAACAACAAGAACAAGAACAACAACAACAATAATAGTCACAATAATTACAATAATTAAAAAAATCATATATAGTAAAAATAATAATAATAATAATAATAACAATAAGATGGCACGAGCATCATCAAATCACACGAATAAGATATTGCAATGTGCCATTAACACAAGAAACTAACAATCAACACCGAGAAACAATGCACCATAAGCCACTATCACTCCATGCAATTGCCCTTAAGAGAATGCAAGATGGTCTTGTAAATAATCCTAGGATAAAACTGCCTTGCAACATCCCTGTGTGACATCCTGCTCACTGGTGCAAAGCTTCCTGAAAGGTTGCAATACGACAGAGTTGAAAGGGTCGTTACGCTGATTAGATCTATGATGGTTTCGTTGCACATATTGGTGGATATTCATGGATACACACGCACACACGCGGATCTATATGAATGAATGTATCTGGACACACTTACATACATACATACATACATACATACATACACACACACATACACACAGACATGACGAGAAATAAGAATATAAATAAAGATAACGACAAACAAACAACAGGAAAAGATCGGAAGCAACACGACAGGTAAATTAAACCAGGAAAAACGGGGACAACCCCCCCCCCCCCCATGAGACACTTGGTAATGGGTCAAAAGCTTTCCAACGGCGGCCCGGGTGAGGCAATGGGCAATGGGTGACGTCATCAGCGGGGGGATGAGGGGGAGGGGGTAAAGGGAGGGGGGAGGGGGAGGGGAAGGGGAAGAGGAGGGGGAAGAAGGGGGAGGGGGAGGGGGATAGGAAGGAGGAGGGAAGGGTGAGGGGGATGGGGATGGGAGGGGGATGGGAAGAAGGGGGAGGGGGGATGGGGAGGGGAGGGGAAGAAGGGGGAGGGGTAAAGGGAGGGGGAGGGGGAAAGAGGATGGGGAAGAAGGGGGAGGGGGAAAGAGGATGGGGAGGGTGAGGGGGAAGGAGAAGGGGAAGAAGGGGGAGGGGGAGGGGGAGGGAGAGGAAAGAGGATGGGGACGGGGAGGGGAAGGGAGGAGGAGGAGAGGGCAAGGGTGAGGGAAGGTAGGCGAGGCCAAGAATGAAGCAAGAATGGGCCAAAAATACCCAAGTGGAAATGTGCTCGGAATGGCCGATCGCTGGAAGAGAGGAATCAAACAAATGAAGGTCGGAAAGCGAAATGAGAAACGACAGGTAAAAAAAAAGAAAAAAATAGGAAGAGAGAGAGAGAGAGAGAGAGAGAGAGAGAGAGAGAGAGAGAGAGAGAGAGAGAGAGAGAGAGAGAGAGAGAGAGAGAGAGAGAGAGAGAGAGAGAGAGAGAGAGAGAGAGAGAGAGAGAGAGAGAGAGAGAGAGAGAAACAGAGAAAAAGAGAAAAAGAGAAAAAGAGATAAAGAGAGAAAGAAAGATAGAAAAACTAACAAACACAAATACAAAATAAAGCACGTTTTTCGGAGAAAGAAAAAGAGACCAGAAAACAAAAAAGCGAAAGACAGAAAAACGTGAGAGAGAGTAAGATAAATATAAATACGGAAAAGAACAGAAGAATAAACAACAAAAAAGGGAAAAAGACAATGAAATGTGGCAAGAGTGACACGCGCTTCCAACATGGCGGCCGCGGAGAGTCACAAGACATCACAATAATGAGGAATCGATGATGATAATCGGGACTGGTTTATTAATGGTGATGGTGATGATGGTGATGATAATGGTGATGATGAGGAGGATAATGATGATGATGATGATGAGGAGGAGGATGAGTAGGAGGAGGAGGAGGAGGATGAGTAGGAGGAGGAGGAGGAGGAGGATGACAGAGAGAGAAAGAGAGACAGAGAGAGAGAGAGAATATAATCAGAGAAATGTTTTGATCAAGATATCATTATATTTTCAATCTGAATCACATGATTTGGATGAGCCATGTCGCTGAGGGAAATCAATAATTTCGTTATATAACATTGCATTCGGTTGGTGACAAATATACTTGGGGATAGCTTACAAATCTTACAACAATGCTAATGGAAACTTTGGTAAAAGTAAAAAAAGTAAATTGTCAACTGTAATATCAACTTGTTTGTGATAGACAACACTTTTTTTTTTAATTCATTTATAGGTTATTACTTACTTAATCTTTATGCAAGGTGATGATTACGATTGTTTCACATAAATGCTTTTCTTCTTCACCACTTGTATCCTGATTGTTCATAGATCAATTCTATGAGAAAGAGTTCATACAAAGTGTGTTTCATTATGAATCTTCATAGTATACCATGAGAAACAAGCTAAATATAAGCATGCAGTACCTTAAACTTACCTTGGCTTAAATAAAAGTCTTAATGCACGAAGCGAAATCGAAATAAACTCCGTGCCGATCAGTGTCCCTCATGTGTGACGTTTTCAGAAGGAGGTCGAGACCATGTGATCGAGACGGCTTCGACTCCCCTTTTCCCTAAGAAATATCAAAAACCTTCCTGACTCAATCAATCCGGGCGATACTTCCTTCCATTCGATCACCACTTTACCACCACTTTACCAATATCGCCACTCCTTCTCTACCTACTTTTCTCGAACGTTCTTCCCATTAATACACTTCCATGCTCTCTCGTATCATCATACATACATAAATGAACACGTTGAGAGTAAAGGAAGTGGGTGGGTGTGTTAAGTGTTAAGTGAGAATGTTAAGTGGGTGGAGGGAGAATAAAGTCAAAGAATCCTGGAAACCATGAAAGTGAAGTGGTCGCTGAAAAAAAAAAAAAAAAAAAAAAGTCTTGGGTGTTGGTTAAAGGAAAGTAATGAATGTAAAAGCGAAACTGAAAGTAAAAGAGGCAATGAGCAGAGTCTGAGAATTTTAGGGAAAATGCTTGGCGGAGGAAGTTGCGGCGAGGCAGCCGAAACGAGATCCTTGCAAGCGTAGCATCGGGCTGCAAGGCGTCAGGATTCTCTCTGTGCAGCCAGTGCACAGGTAGGAGTTTTGATGAACGATTGGACATGTGTTGGCAAGGAAGACTTTCAGGCTGTTCGCTTTTCTCAGCGATGGTAGCTGGAAGCGAGAAGACATGCAATGTTGCACATCACTTTGTGTATTCATACATGCACGCATAGTAATGATAATAATAATATCAGTGATGATGATTGGTATGATGATAATGATAATGATGATGATAGTAATAATGATAGTAATACTAATGATCATGATAATAATGACAAAAGAATAGTGTTAACATTAATGATTTTATTATTAATGATGGTAGAGATAAAGATAGTGATAATGATATCAATACTACTACTACCAGTAATAAGGTTGATAAATAGCAACATTTATAGTAATCAGATAATAATGATGATGTTGATGATAAAAGAATCTAATCATAACAAATGCAATAATAAAGTCAATAATTTTCTTGGTCAAATGTAGACAGTTATAAGATAAAACTAGAAATGATAGTGTTGAATATGATAATGCTGATAATAATAAGGATAATGATGATAACAACAACATGATAATAATCTTCATAACATCAACAATAGCAATAGTTATAATATTTATGATGATAATTGTAATGATAAAAAATAGTACCAATCATGATTATAATAATATGAAAGATAGTAATGATGATAATAACAATAGTAATAATAATAATAATAATGATAATAATAATAATAGAATAATGATAAAGATGATAATAATAATGATGATAATAATAAAAATAATAATAATAACAATAATTATAATAATAGTAGTAATAATAACAACAATAATAATAATAATAGCGATAATGAAAATAATCATTATATGGCAGGCTCGATGGACTGACCTCGGGGGAATCGGGGGAATCCACTTGTTGTCTCTGAGAATCGGCTCAGAATCGGGCTCAGTGAGTGAAAGCTAGGCAAGCTATGATGTGATATCATGTTCTAGGTTAAGCAATAGAAGGAGGTGCAGGCACGACTATAAAGGAAGGACAGACAGCCATTGTTGATAAAAAAGTAGCCATAGTAGTGGTGTTAATAGTAATAGTAATAATAGTAGTAAAATTAACAGTGATAGTGATAGTAATAATAGTAGTAGTAGTAGCAGTAGTAAAATAAATATTACTTATAGTAATATTAGTAATATTAGCAACAACAACAATAATGAAAACATTGATAACACTGTGTTCATTAATAATAATAACAAACCGCACTTTATGTTATCCTATTTCATATTACTATTAATACCGCTCGTTGCTTCTGCTCTTCTCCCAGCCATGGTCTTTGATCTAGCGTTTTCTTCATTTCTAAATTCGTTTGAAATGTGTTTTTCGTGAGCGCAACACTTCTCGACATCTCTGCATTATAAAATGATGCTCATGTTCCTTGAAATCTTTCAGAATGAATAAAATAGGTTTTTAAACATTCTTATTCACACCATGTGATGTACAAAGTTTCTCTGACTAAAAATATATAATTCAGTCGTGCGTCATGTAATAGAAGCCAGAATCTGCAGTTGATAAGCAAGCGAAGTATAAAAAATGGGAAAGAGAAAAAAAGGAAAACGCAGGTAAAATTCTACAGATGTTGCATGCAGCTGACTCTGGCATAAAGTCGATGTCTAACACTTTTAGTCGCTGTTTACAAAACGTACGGTATACGAGCCTTCTGTTTTGCTATGATTTTCTTCCTTTTTCTTAGGGAAAACGATCCTTATTTCACAAGGTCCAAAGGAAAGACAAAGACATTGCAGGATTCATGGAAGTTATATTTATGAGGCATATAACGTTATCACGTAATTGCACCAAGGGTTGTATTTATGTTTGTATGTACGTATGTCTGTATGTCATATATACATTGTCTATCTAGCTATCTATCTACATATATACACATATCTCCCTTACCTCCCCCCACACACACAGGTGGGAGGGTAAGGAAGAGGGTAGAGGGATGAAGGAAGGGGAGGAAGAGAGGAAATAGGAGAGGTAGGATGAGAGGCGAGGGAGAGGGAGGAAGAGAGGAGAGGGAGAGGGAGGATTGAGAAGGAGTGAGCAGAAAAGAAGTTAAGATAAAGAGGAGGAAGNTCTCTCTCTCTCTCTCTCTCTCTCTCTCTCTCTCTCTCTCTCTCTCTCTCTCTCTCTCTCTCTCTCTCGCTCTCTCTCTCTCTCTCTCTCTCTCTTGCTCTCTCTCTCTCTCTCTCTCTCTCTCTCTCTCTCTCTCTCTCTCTCTCTCTCTGGCACTTAATAGTTTTAACCCATTCACTTCCGGCGCATTCCCCATTACGCAACACCTCTGAGAAGTGATCTTCATTTCCTGTCATATTGCAGGTCCTTGTTGTCCGATTATTGCAAGAGGCATCAGTCATGTTGCTACTGAATGACTAATGCTGACCTCCGGGTTGACCTGATTGAAAGGTTAGTGAAATGCAGGTAAAGGTGTGTGTGTGTGTGTGTATGTGTGTGTGTGTGTGAGTGTGTGTGTGTGTGTGTGTGTGTGTGTGTGTGTGTGTGTGTGTGTGTGTGTGTGTGTGTGTGTGTGTGTGTGTGTGTGTGTGTGTGTGTGTGTGTGTGTGTGTGTGTGTGTGTGTGTGTGTGTTCGAGTTCCTCCCGTCTATTTTGCTCTTGTAAACCGTGCAGAGTGTTGTGTCTACAGGTTAGGTGTGTTTGTGGCAAACCCTCCCGTCCATTGCAGAATTGCAACCGCAGGCATGGCAATACTGCAATAACATTTCCGTTCGCCAAATGACTAAAACATCAACTCAACCTCCGTTCGTGTGCTTTATATCAAACACCGATTCTGTGCGTGACGAATCAAGGAGGTTCCACTCGGATGTGAACCAGGATCAGAAAGCAAGTATTTTCCTTAAGGCTCTGCGACCGTCCTAAGGAGCGCCTAAGATAAAGGAATAACACATTTCACGCCCATAAGGTAATAAAATACGCCGGGGAAATGAAACGAACGAACGAAAAAAAAGAAAAGAAATTTCACTCTCCGTCGCCCGTATTCTCGACGTTCGCAGAAGTGAACGACAAGGAAGAAAAATAAACGAAAATGAAAATAAAAATATATAAAACTATATAAAAATAGGTATAAATGTAATAGCATTCTCCATGTCTGACACAGCAGTGAACTGGTCTGACCTTGCTCGCAGACACCCCCTGAAACCATGTCTAAAAACGTGACCACTCATAATGACCTCATACACCGACGGGGATTGTGGCTGACGACCCGACCCGTCTGATGGAGATGCAATGGTCGTCTCTCGGTCTTAATTAAGAAGGAGGGATGTCCTTTGGCGTCTGTGAAGGAGATTGTGTGTTATGTACTCAAGACAGGAGGTACGGTAATTATGAACGTACTTGGGACGAGGATGGGGGATGGGGTGGGGGTTAGGGGGGTCGGTTAGGTACAGTGTAATGATTTTAGGGTTGAGGTACACGTGTGGTACACTGTAGGTACGTATGGGGTTATTTGTAAGTGGATAAAGCACTTAGAAGAAGCCGTACTTAAGAGAAACGTAGATATAACACGAGGCCTTCGCGTTCATAATCGTCATGACGATCAAGTAAGAAAAAGTACTCACACGCTGGATACACAATATCTGATAAAGAATGTACATACATCAACAAAAGACGAATAGCAACAGCCGTCCCTATGCCTCGAATCCGCCGTATATATAAGCACGAGCATCCCTCTCACCTTCTCTCCCGCCCTCCCAGGATGCCTCTCTCCCTCCCCCTCCCAGCATCCCAGCATCCTACCCTCCCTCCCACAGGATACAGAACTCCCACGTGTAACAAGGTCTTCTTCTCTTACCCTGCAGTCACTCCGGAGTCACTGAAGAGAAGCTGCTTCTACTGTAAGTTGACGGAGGCCCAAGGTCAGACCACAGGGGGGGCGGGGGCGGGGGCGGGGGTAGGGGGAAGGGCGTTCCTTCTTTTCCTCTCCTCCTTGTTCTCTCTTCTTTTTTGTTCACGTTTCCTTGTTGTATGTCTCTCTCTCTCTCTCTCTATCTCTCTCTCTCTTTTTCTTTCTTAATTAGTACAAATCAACACGTTTGGTACAATTAAACTAAAAGAAAAAGGAGGAGGACCTTCCAAGTCGAATCACAATTGCTCTGATGTTGAACAAAAATCAAAACAATGCAAAATCCAAAAGACAATATCCAGAAACAAGG
>BOPN01003889.1:20000-52500 GCA_017312705.2 Penaeus japonicus | reverse complement strand
CTCCTCCCCCTCCTCCTTTCCCTCCTCCTTTACCTCCCCCTCCTCCTTTCCCTCCTCCTCCTCCCCCTCCTCCTCCTCCTCCTCCTCTTTGCTCACCCTTACTCCTTCAACGACGCCGAGCAGTTGACGCTGAAGACGAGGTGGATATAACATATATGCTAAAACAATAGACGTTAAGGTCAGCTGAGACAAAGGCCCTCTGTCGGCGCTGTGACGTCACGACGTTTTCTGCGAGTGCGTGTGTGTGTGTGTGTGTGTGTGTGTGTGTGTGTGTGTGTGTGTGTGTGTGTGTGTGTGTGTGTGTGTGTGTGTGTGTGTGTGTGTGTGTGTGTGTGTGTGTGTGTGTGTGTGTGTGTGTGTGTGTGTGTGTGTGTGTGTGTGTGTGTGTGTGTGTGTGTGTGTGTGTGTGTGTGTGTGTGTGTGTGTGTGTGTGTGTGTGTGTGTGTGTGTGTGTGTGTCTATCGTATATCTATGCTACGGATGTATGGTGTAAAAAGGAGAGGGATAAGGAAGCTGATAGATAGACGTACAGATATATAGAGAAATAGATAACGGAAAAATAGATAAATAGGTAGAGGGATAGATAGATAGACAGATGGAAAGATAGAAAAGTAGAAAGAGAGTGAGGGACAAAAAGATAGATAGATAGATAGAGAGAGAGAAAGAGAGATAAAGAAAGAGAGAGAGATACAGAGAGAGAGAGAGAGAGAGAGAGAGAGAGATAAAGAAAGAGAGAGAGAGAAAGAGAGAGAGAGAGAATGAGAGAAAGAGAGAAAGAGATAAAGAAAAAGGAAGAGAAAGAGAAAGAGAGCACATTAACAGTTATGACAACACACTCACCATGGACTGGTCCCATAAAAATGCTAAAGTTCTCAAACAGACAGGGACAAATGAGAAGCGTCTGCTGGCCAGAAATTCACCTTAAAATTAGATCGTCCAACAGCGCTCTGTTTGAACCACTTACTCTGCGTACGAGAAGGAGAGGGCGTGTACGTGTGTGTGTGTGTGTATGTGTGTGTGTGTGTGTGTGTGTGTACGGCGTTTGAGATATAATGATCTCTTGGAAGCGTTATTGTATGTAAATGAGTATTCAAATTTTTATTGATAATTCTCTTTCTTTCTCTCTCTCTCACTCTCGTTTCCTTTCCTCCTCTTTTTTATTTTTTTCTCTCCTCGTAGTCTCTTCCCTCTGTTTCCTCTCTCTCTCTCTCTCTCTCTCTCTCTCTCTCTCTCTCACTCTCTCTCTCTCTCTCTCTCTCTCTCTCTCACTCTCTCTCTCTCACTCTTTCTAACACCCCTTCCCTTTCTCTCTCTATCCTCCCCATCCCCTCCATCTCCATTCCTCGACTATAAAAAATAAAAATAAATGAATAAATAGCCAATCACAATTTAAGATGAGGCTTCTCCAATACATTCCAAAGCCTTCGACCAAAAGACAATCGCAGCCAAAGGGATTTCTACGCGTTTTCAATAATGATCATCGAGAGCCTCCGGTTAACCTAATAAAAAACCCGCCATTCTTCGGCGCGAATTATGGTAACCGCAATACATTTCTTTCATGGGATATGCACATATATAAATTACATATGAATATCACACGAAGATATCAAGGGAGATAAATCCTTCCTCTCTAAAATAAAAAAAGAGAAGGGTCTCCCTTAAAACGAAAAGGGGCGACGCCCTCGCGCTTATCAACAGGCATCTGTTTACAGGACCTCAAGCCCGCCAAGTCAACGAGGCGCCATTGTTGGTGTGAATCTTTTCTTTTTTTCCTTTTTCTCTCTCTTTTTATCCATCTTTTGACGTGACTATTAGTATTTTCTTGTTTAGAATTAATTGGGGATTGATGTTTGTGAAAAAAAGAGAAGTGATGACCTGTTAAAACGCGATATTAACGTAACTTGTTTTTTTTTTTATATATATACGAGTGATAAATTAAGTAAGTGTGTCAGGTCGGGTTACTCCATCTCCCTTAGTGCAACAACTGGTGCAACAGCTGTCGGGCAAGAAAATAGACAGCTGGATTGATGCACAAACGACATTGAGCTGTGATTACGTGTGATTTTTTTTTTTTTTTTAGTAATCTAGTTTTGATGTTGTATTTTTCGATTTTGTTGTATTTTTGTCTTTTGTTTTTATTTCATTTATTTTTTTTTCTTTCGATAGGTTGGGTTATTATATTTTGTTTCTTTGTTTCTTCTCATCGTTTTTCCCTTTCTCTCGCATTCCTTCTCTCTCTCTCTCTCTCTCTCTCTCTCTCTCTCTCTCTCTCTCTCTCTCTCTCTCTCTCTCTCTCTCTCTCTCTCTCTCTCTCCACCCCTCTGTCTTCTTTCTTCCTCTCTCTTTTCCCACCACTTTCATCATCGCTACTCCCCCCCATCCTTGCCCTTCACCCCCCACCCCATCCCCCCTCGTCCCATACCCCTCTCCCTTACCTCTAAGAGGAACGTCAACGACACAATACATCCAGATGCCACTGTAACCCCTATCCCCCCCTCTCCCTCTCCCTCCTCCCCCCTCCCCCTCTCCCCCCCATCCCCTCCTGCCTGCCCGTGACGTCACTCGTCTACTTTGTTGTAGCTTTAACGAATCCGCTTAAAAGGACCGGCAGGTGAGGCAGCATCACCTCGCGCTCTGCTTATTGGTATTCGGTTAAATGGACCGACCGGCAGCGCGTGGGTCACTATACGGGTTACTATCATTACTATTATTTTCTTATTAACATTATTTTTGTTGTTTTTATCATATTTTTTTTTATTAACCATATTATTATTATCATCATAATTATTATTTGATTATTTTTTATTTTGTTTTATTTTGTTTCTTTGTTTCTTCTCATCGTTTTTGCCTTTCTCTCGCATTTCTTCTATCTCTATCTCTCTCTCTCTTTCTTACTCCCCCCCCCCTCTCTCTCTCTCTCTCTCTCTCTCTCTCTCTCTCTCTCTCTCTCTCTCTCTCTCTCTCTCTCTCTCTCTCTCTCTCTCTCTCTCTCTCTCTCTCTCTCTCTCTCTCTCTCTCTCTCTCTCTCTCTCCCTTCTCCCTCTCTCTCTCTCTCTCTCTCTCTCTCTCTCTCTCTCTCTCTCTCTCTCTCTCTCTCTCTCTCTCTCTCTCTCTCTCTCTCTCTCTCTCTCTCTCTCTCTCTCTCTCTCTCTCTATCCGTTCGTCACAGTGCAAGATCAAGACGAAACCGCAAGTGCGTCGTCATGGTAACGGGAGAAGGGTTACCATAGCAACGAAGATCCGCGGATGAGAGTAAGGATGAAGCGGAGAGCATTGTTTGTTTGTGAGGTTGTGAGGTTGATATGAAGATGGAGGAGGAGGGAGAGAGGGAATGTGGTAGAGAGATAGGTAGATAAATAGGTATATATATATATATATATATATATATATATATATATATATATATATATATATATATATATACACACATAAATGTATATATATATATATATATATATATATATATATATATATATATATATATATATATACATATTATATATACACACACACATAAATGTATGTATGTATATATATACATACATATATATATATATATATATATATATATATATATATATATATATATATATATATATATATATATATATATATATATATATATATATACACACACACATGTACATGTATATATATATATATATATATATATATATATATATATATATATATATATATATATATATAAATATATATATATATATATCTAAATATATATATATATATATATATATATATATATATATATATATATATATATATACACATATACATATACATACATATATATATATATATATATATATATATATATATATATATATATATATATATATATATATATATATATATATATATATATATATATATATATATATATATATATATATATATATATATAAAGAGAAAGAGAGAATGAAAGAAAAAAAAGAAATAAAGAAAGAGAAACTAACGTAAGAGGGAGAAGAAGCAACAAATATAAATAAATAGAGGAGGACACACACAAAATAAACACAGAACACAGACAAACATAAAAACGAGAAGAAGAAAAAGCACCAAAAGCAGAGCCGAGGGTAAGAGAGATCTCCCTTCGGCTGCAACTTTTATGCAACCTGACATGACAGTCGGTTGCCATGGTTACAGGTGACAAGAAAATGGACATGATACATTCGCCTGCACACACGCGGACAGGTAAAAAAAAGGAAAAAAAGAAAGAAAAAGAAAAGAAAAAAAAGCTGTCTTACAAAAACGCGGCTTTACGCAGACGGAACATGGAAAAACACTAAAGAAAACGGGGTTGGTCCGGATTCACACGCATGCACGAACGCAGACGCAGATGGGTGTTTCAAGATGTCGGCGGATTTTATTAATACCCGCTCTGGAGTCGGTTTATTGTTTGTTTGTGTTTATTTTACGGTTGTTTTGCGTTGGGTTCTCTTATTTATCTGTTTTGTTTTATCTGTTCCTCTCTCTGTCGGGACGTGCCTCTTTCTCTCTCCCTCTTTCGCTCCTTAAGTGCAAAATCGTCCTTAAAGAGATGTAAAGGAGAGAAAAAAAAGTTGAAAAATATGCGAGGAATGGAGGTGTGGAGTTACTTCCTTCCCCCTCCCCCCTCCTTTCTCATCTTCTTCTTCCCTCCCATCTCCCTTCCTCCCCCTCCACCCTCTCTCCTTCTTTCCCCCTACCTCCCTTCCCCCTCTACTTTTTCCCCCTACTTCATTAGCCCCTCCCCTTCTCCTCTTCACCCTCCTTCTTCTTCTCTTTATCCCTCACCTCACTCTCTCCCCTTCTCCCTCCCTTCTCCTCTTCTCCTTCCCCCTCAACCCCTTCCTCTCCCCCCTCCTCTTCTTTTCCCTCACCCTTCCCTCCCTACTTCGTCTATAACCCTCCCTCCACTTTCTTCCTCTTCCCCCCCATTCTCATTCCCCCTCTATTCTCCTCCTCTTCTCCCCATGCCTCATCCTCTTCTCCCTCTCTATCCTACTCCTCTTCTCCCCCCCTCCATCATCCTCTTCCCCCTCCTCCTTTTCTCAACTCCTCCCCATCTCCCCCCCTCCCTCCTCCCCCCTATCTCCTCCTCCTCTCCTCTTCTCCCCCCTCTATCCTCCTCCCTCATCCTCTTCTCCCCCCTCCCTCCTCCCCCCTCCTATCTCCTCCTCCTCCTCCCCCCTATCTCCTCCTCCTCCTCCTCCCCTTCCCCATCTCCCCCCCTCCTCCTCCTCCTCTCCCCTTCTCCCCCCTCTTTCCTCCTTCTCCCCCTCCATCTCCCCCCTCTTTCCTCCTCCTTCTCCCCCTCCCTCCTATCTCCTCCTCCTCCTCCTCCCCCCCCTCTTTCCTCCCCCTCTTCCCCCCTTCTCCCCCCTATCTCCTCCTCCTCCTCCTTTCTCTAATGTCTGATGAACGCTTGACACTCCCGCATTCATCTTTCGACTTCGCTATTACTTGTTCTGGCACACCTTCAACCCGTCGCTGTCTTGGTGTTTGTCTTTGTTTTCTTCTCTTTTGTTCTTGTTTTCATTGTGTTGTGTTTTCTTTGTTCGTTTTCATTTTTTTTTTTTTTTTTTTTTTTTTTTTTTTGGGGGGGAGGTGCTTTGTTTGTGGTGGTCTTTGATTTTTGGAAGAAATTTGTGTTTGTGTTTGTTTGTTTCTGTCTTTTGTTTATTTGTTCTGTGGTTCCTCTTATTCTTATATTCCTTCTTTTTCTTCATATTCCTCTTTGTGTATTTCATCTCCTTCATTCTCCTTCTCTGTTTCTCTGTCTCCCCTTTTCTCCCTTCCCTTTCCATCTCTATCTCTTTCCTTTCTCTTTCTTTCTATCTCCCTATTCTCTTCTTCTTTGTATCTTTCTGCCTCCCCCTCTATGGCTCTCATCCTCCTTCCCTTCCCCTCATTTTATCTCTTTATCTCCCTCATCCTCCCTCTTTGTCTCTTCTCCCCTCCCTATTTGTCTCTCAGTCACCCTCCCTCTATCTCTCACCTTCTCTCTTCCTCTTTCCTTCCTCGTATCTCTCTTCCTCCCTCCCTCTCCCTTATTTTGTCTCTCATCCCATCTCTTTGTCTCTCCTCTCCCTCTCCCCCTCCCCCTCACTGAGTCTCTCATCCTATCTCTTTGTCTCTCCCCTCCCTCCCCCCCTCCCGCTTCCTCTTCCTCTTTGCGTCGCCCCCTCCTTAATCATCTCCTCTTTCCACCTGTCCGCCCCCGCCGTCGCCCTCACCTGCCCCCCCCCCCCTCCCTCCCCCCCTCGCCCCCACCTCTTGATGTTTATATAATCATGCAAGTGGGTTTCTTCGCGTGTCTCCTTGTTATTGTTATTGTTACTTGTTTTTCTGTGGTGTTGTTCTTCCGTTTTTTTTTTGTTTTTTTTTAGGTTGTTCTTTGTTATTATTATTCTTGTTACTTATTATCATTTGTTTAGAGAGAAGGCGAGAGAGAGAGGGAGAGGGAGAGGGAGAGGGAGAGGGAGAGAGAGAGAGAGAGAGAGAGAGAGAGAGAGAGAGAGAGAGAGAGAGAGAGAGAGAGAGAGAGAGAGAGAGAGAGAGAGAGAGAGAGAAAGAGAGAAAGAGAGAGATAAATAGACAGAGACAGATAGATAGATAAATAGAGAGAGAGAGCACGAGAAAGAGAGATAGATAAATAGATAAATAGATAGACAGAGAGAGAGAGAGAATTCAAAGGAACAAGGACACAAAACAAAAGAGACGACACCTCTCGAAAGGCACTGAGACAAACCAACGTCGAGACAAATTAAATATATAACCAATACAAAACGTTTGAATTACTTAGCAACAATGCACAGCCTAGCACGTGCAACACAGGGAGTGACGTTCGAAAGACTTCCAGTTTAAAAAGGGAGAGAGAGAGAGAGAAAAAGAAGGAAAGAAAGACGAGAGAACCTGATAAAAGTCGGTAATTAAGATAGCATTGAAGACAGCTGTATATGCGTGTGCTGTTTATTCGAATAGATTACTTTGCGTATAGTGCGTTCGTCTATTCATCCGTCTCTATCTATCAATAAATGCGTGCATGCAAGCAACTATATGCCTGCGTTCGTGTATGTATATGTGGTTGGCGAAGAGCGGCAGTTTGGTGTTGCACGAACGCCTTCACGGCACTGATCACCAAGTTTAATAGGATACTTCCTGTCGCTCTCGAACGCTGCCATCCGCTGTCGTGACGTCATGGATGTAAACAAACTTTTCGGTCGGTTATGATACTATGACATTTGAGCTTTGTTCCGACTAATGAAGGATGAGAGGTGATGAGATGATGAGAGGGAGGGAGAGAGAGAGAGAGAGAGAGAGAGAGAGAGAGAGAGAGAGAGAGAGAGAGAGAGAGAGAGAGAGAGAGAGAGAGAGAGAGAGAGAGAGATTGGAAGGAAAGGAGGATGGAGAAGGGGAAAATGGGAGAGGGGAGAGAAAATAGGAGAGATGGAAGGAGGAAAGGGAGAGGGAGAACAGAAAGGAGAGACGAAATAAGGAAAGTGGAGAGGAGAGAGAAAACCAGAAGTGGAAAGATAAAGAAAGAGAGAAGGAGAGATAGATAGATAGATAGACAGAGAGAGAGAGAGAGGAAAGTAGAGAGAAGAAAGTAGATAGAGGAGAAAGCAAGGAGAGCGAAAGCGAGCGACACAGAGAGAGAGCGAGGGCGAGAGAGAACGAGAGACAGACAAAGAGAGAGAGTGAGAGCGAGGGCGAGAGAGAACGAGAGCGAGGTCGAGAGAGAACGAGAGACA
Organism: Penaeus japonicus; assembly: GCA_017312705.2. NCBI lineage: Eukaryota > Metazoa > Arthropoda > Malacostraca > Decapoda > Penaeidae > Penaeus > Penaeus japonicus. Next base: position 44,746 of record BOPN01003889.1, on the reverse strand, counting down.
GAGAGAACGAGAGACAGAGAAAGGAAAGAGAGAAAATATAGCCCATGATTGGCCTCAGCATCCCAGACACAGCAACACAAAGAAACGCCACTTCCTCGCCACTCCCTTCCCGCCCCAGACCAGAGCCCTTCGGAGCCCCTTGGAAAAAAAAGAAAAAATGTTCCAGATCAATCATACAATCCACAAACATGATCATCTCTCCATTTCAGGCTGTGCTTACACCCGTATCCATCACGACCAGCCTCGACGCAGTCTACAAGTGCGGGTTGCCTCCATGATAGCTGCCCATTGAAGACTATTGAAAAGAATATTACTTCGTATGAACTGCTGAGAAGCTTTGGGTTTAGGCCGAGAGATGGCGCGCTTGTCTGTGGAATTTATTTGGTGTTTAATGATTTTTTTTTTCTTTTTTTTTTTTGCTGTACTTCTTTGTTTCTTTGTATGGTAGTTTCTCAATGTCTCTATTATCCTTCTCTCTCTCTCTCTCTCTCTCTCTCATTCTTTCTTTCTCTCTCTCTCTCTTTCCCCTCTCCCTCTTTCCCCCCCTCTCCCTCTCCCTCCCTCCCTTCCGTCCCCCTCTTCCTCCCCGCTTTCCCTTTAACTCAGTGCTACTAACATCATCCCCCTGACTCCATCTCTCTGCATGTAAACAGTTACGATTTTTTATTTTTTTTTTTACAAACAGTTACACGACGAAGGCAGCTCTTCCCCGTAGCCCCAGCAGAGTGCAGGCGGCATTGCCTGAACCAATTAGAGAAGGGCGCCTATGACGTCACCATAACTGTCACTGACACTCAGAAGGGAGACATCACGTGACCTACCCGACGTCTTCTAACCATTATTACCATCTCTTCCTTGCCTCTCTTTTTGTATTCTTGCTTCTGTATATGCATTTAGTGGCTCATTCTTGAGATAAGATGTACACGCGTAGCGGGTTGCGGTGATGGCAGGGAGATAAGAACGAGGGGAAGAAATGAGGAGAGAGAGAGACAGAGAGAGAGAGAGAGAGAGAGAGAGAGAGAGAGAGAGAGAGAGAGAGAGAGAGAGAGAGAGAGAGAGAGAGAGAGAGAGAGAGAGAGAGAGAGAGAGAGAGAGAGAGAGAGAGAGAGAGAGAGAGAGAGAGAGAGAGAGAGGGAGAGAGGGGGAGAGAGAGAGAGAGAGAGAGAGAGAGAGAGAGAGAGAGAGAGAGAGAGAGAGAGAGAGAGAGAGAGAGAGAGAGAGAGAGAGAGAGAGAGAGAGAGTAAATGAAGATGATGATGGCAACAAAACTCGGGGAAGAGAATAAACACAAGAAGAACGAGAGAGGAATGTCAGAGGAGAAGGTTAGAGGGGAGAAGAGGAGAGGCGGGAGAGGGGAGAGGGGAGGGGGGGGAGGGAAAGGGGAGGGGGAGGGGGAGGGGAAGGGAGTGGAGAGGGGAGAGGGGAAGGGGAGAAAGGCGGGGAAGAAAAGAAAGGGAAGGGTAGGAGAGAGAAGGAAGAAAAGCGAAAGCGAGAAAGATAGATGCATGGATAGATAGATAGATAGATAGATAAAAAAAAATCCATGAAGAGGGTTAAGAGGACAGGGAGAGAGGAAGGGAAGAGGTACCAGAGAGGAAGGGATAGAGTGAAGAAGGAGGGGTCGGTAGGGGGCTAGAGGGAAGAGGGGGGGAGGGGAGGGGAGAGAGAGGGAGGGAAAAGGTACCAGAGAGGAAGGGATAGAGTGAAGAAGGAGGGGTTGGTAGGGGGCTAGAGGGAAGAGGGGGAGAGGAGGAGGGGGAGAGAGGGAGGGAGGGAGGGAGAAGGTCCTATTGAAAGTCTTTTACTCCTTAATCTCCTTCACTTTACGCTGCCAAGGGATTCCTCGCCATCGCCCCAGAACCGCTATGAACCGCCGCGGAGAACCAGACTCCTTGGCCTTGTACCGTCAAGTTGTTTAAAGTATTTGGAAAAGAAAAGAGGGGAAAGAAAAGAAAAGAAAAGAGAGATATGTGTTTATCTGTTTTGTGGTGTGGGTTTATTCCGTCTGTCTTTCTCTCTCTCTCTCTCTCTTTATCTCTCTTTCTCTGTCTCACTCCCTCTCTCCGTCATCATTTCTACCTGTCTCTCTCTCGTTCTGTCGCTATTTCTACCTCTCTCTCTCTCTCTCTCTCGCTCTGTCACTATTTCTCGCCCTATCTCTCTCGCTTTGTTATTTTCTCTCTCTCTTTTCTCCCTGAATCTGTCTCTTTGCCCATCCGCCCTCACCCCTGACCGCCCGTCCGCCCTCGTCTCGTCGAAACATTCAAAAAGATATTCATGTGCAAATGATGTTAGCACAGATAAAAAAATATAATTTCCTTGCGTAATACAAGTGTTGATTCAGTGCTTCCCTCATTTACATATTTTTATTCGATTCCTGTTTCGCTTTTCGAGAGAATTCATCCCGTTTGCATCACCGTGAGACCCACAACACGTAAGAGCTTATTATTATTTTTTTTTTATCTTGAACTACGCACTGCAAATAATGATGATCAAATGAGAGAAAAATCTCGTAAGTTGAACGAAAAGTAATTCCTTGCGTAAGAAGTGGCATCATGGCAGCATCCTTGTTCTGGCATCTCCCGCGAAAATTCATTCAAATAATGCATCCGTTTAATACTAATAAACATCTCAGCGGGTCCTCGTTCTGCCAACATTTATGTGAGTTCACTTAAGAAAAATATAGAAGAAGAAGAAGAAGAAGAAAAACAACAACAACCGGGAACTGTGGCGTTTCGTTGAACAGTTCAAAATCATCGGTGTTCGTTTAACTGCAAATGTTCAAGGGTCATTGGCGTATGCTTTTGGACATAATACATCGCCGAACAGGGGTGTGGAGGGACGGAGGGAGGGAGGGAGGGAGGTGGAGAAGGAATGAGAGAGAGAGAGAGAGAGAGAGAGAGAGAGAGAGAGAGAGAGAGAGAGAGAGAGAGAAAGAGATTGAGAGAGAAAGAGAGAGAGAGAATGACAGAGAGAGAGGAAGAAGAAGAAAAGAAAGAGAAAGAGAAAGGGAAAATGAACGTCAGAGGGAAAATAAAATAAAACAGGAACCTTGATAAACTAATAGATAGAAGAGCAAGATAACAGGTATAATATGACACGAAACATCTCGAATATCACCAACACGACTCCCAGAATATCATTGATCTTAAACTAACCGCTTCAGACACTTGTTGGCGTGTAAGTGCAGGGAGGCAAAGATTCTTGTTAAATCTTAATACTGCCATTTTTTCTTTTTTCTTTTTTTGGTAGCTGGAAGAAACTCGAACCATTTTTGGAAGATGGTTTACGGCCTAATAGTGTTGTTGTTTTTTTTCGTGTTTTTTTCTTTTTTAAAGGAAGGAGCGAGTCCACCCAATATGGAGCTGTCTTACCTGTCTGCAATATATAAAAAAAATAGATAAAGATTTTGGAGTTTCCGCCCACGCTTCACACCGGGTCTTATGCAGGTACTAGGATTATGTTTCCTTATCGTGGCCTTTGTGCATGTCTCGTTTCTCTCTTTGTGTCTGTCTGTCTGTCTTTGTTGTTTCTCTCTTTGTCTCTTTCTACGTGCCTTTTTTTTTTTTTTTTTTTTTTTTTTTTTTTTGGGGGGGGGGGTGTTTAGCTTCTATTAATACTTTCCGTGGTTCTTGATAAGAATCTCTCTCGCTCATATATTTTTTTTGTCTCTTTCTATCTCTATGTGTCTGTCTCTCTCTCTGTCTATCTGTCTGTCTCTCTGTTGGTCTCTTTCTCTCTCTATTTCTCCTCTTCGAGTTTCGAACCAGCGAACATTCCGAATCACGAACAGTTTCTTAAAAAAAAATAGATTAACTAAGAAAACGAAGTAGAAAAAAACACTTCGAATATTCGGATCTCAATCTCGAGACCGAAGAATCAGATGATAAAGCCCCAATCTTCCCGAAAAAAACAAAAGAGAGAGAAAAAAAAAAACTGAAACACGAGTCATGAAGTTAAAGCCTTCATTGCTAAATAATAGATTCGAGGCTTCGTCTCCTCAGAATCGAAAACCCTAATCTCCTATGAACAAAAGGGGCTTCCTTTCCAAATGATAATGATAAGACAACAGTAATAATGATAGTAACGAGTCTCGTGCTAAATACGATAAGGAACCAATTAGTAAATAGAATAAGCTTCGAATGTCAACTAGTTATGAGAGAGAGAGAGAGAGAAAGGAAGGGAGGGAGAGAGAGAGAGAAAGAGAGAGAGAGAGAGAGAGAGAGAGAGAGAGAGAGAGAGAGAGAGAGAGAGAGAGAGAGAGAGAGAGAGAGAGAGAGAGAGAGAGAGAGAGAGAGAGAGAGAGAGAGAGAGAGAGAGACTTTTGACGAGTTTAATGAGATAAGTGATTACGTACATCTCAAAAGGATGAGGTAACTTAAGTTATCCTCACCCCAATAGAGAAAAACGAGAGAGATACAAAACAAGAAAACGGTGCTTCGAACCACCGAACCGCAGCCCGCCAGTCTCGACCCAAGCGAACCACCGCCCGCATATGCAGCCTCCCAACAAGGATGCAGATGATGGACGAGAAAAGCAAGCTAGTTGTTTGCCATGTTGTTCGCCCTCGACTTCCCATTGGCCGGCCGTTCCTGTCCTTCCTGGTAAGGGGCGGGGCGATTCCTCTACCTGGGCCTTCGGAGAAATTGTTATTAACCTCCTCTTCGGTATAGCTTTTACCCGCGCGAGCGATGGACTGCAGAGATATAGAAATCGAGGGAAGTGCAGGCGTCGAGACACGTTATCCTGTTATGTGAGGAGCATCGGGCGGGAATAGCGTCAGCATGTTGGAACTTCGTGTCTGAATCCCTGCATTCCTTTAAAAGAAAAAGTATTGCTTTGAGCGGGTCATTTGTAAAAGTCAAGTTCAGTGCCGCGTCCGCGACTTTGGCTTCCCCCACAAAAGGGAAAAAGAACGACTTTGCGAGAATATATTCCAACTTGTGCCCCTCGAGTGGTGCCTTCAGGAGCACAACCAAAAGCGGCAAACAACAGCTGATGAGATAATAACACGTGGGCGGGGCTTGAGTGACGTCACGTGGTAGCAGACCAATCAACGCTCTCTCGTCGCCTTCTGTCTGGGCCACACCATGTTATGGACGGTTGACCTAAATGACATGCGACTCAAAAGCAGATTTATATTTACATTTTACACAGATTCAAACATCGTATCAAGTAGGGGAGAACCTCACGGGTCGACAGCGATGGAGAGAGAGATTGACTTACACGAAATAAATCGTAAAAAAAGGAGTGTTCTCGACTCGCTCTCCGTTCGTGTGCAGAGAAACGTGTCCTCAAGATGGAGCCTGCATGCTGGTGGTAGTTTCATATTGCAATGTGTGATTATGGTACAATTTTTTTTTTTCGTAAGGACCATTAGGCTCAATTAAAGCAACATTTGAAATGGAACACCCAGTCATGTGATCTTGATGATTCGCCCTTTTTCGCATTATGAAGTCTTACGCAATTGTGGACGAAGCGTAATTGTGAGAAAGAGGGAGGGTGGGAGAGAGGGAATGAGGGAGGGAGAGAGAGGGAGGGAGGGAGAGAGGGAGGATGGGAGGAAAAGAGGGTGAGAGGGTGATAGGGAGAGAGGGAATGAGGGAGGGAGAGAGGGAATGAGGGAGGGAGAGAGGGAGGGAAAGAGGGTGAGAGGGTGATAGGGAGAGAGGGAAGGAGGGTGAGAGGGAGGGAGGGAGGGAGGGAGGGAGGATGGGAGGGAAAGAGGGTGAGAAGGAGAGAGGGAGAGAAGGAGGGAGGGAGGGAAAGAGGATGAGAAGGTGATAGGGTGATAGGGAGAGAGAGAGAGAGAGAGAGAGAGAGAGAGAGAGAGAGAGAGAGAGAGAGAGAGAGAGAGAGAGAGAGAGAGAGAAAAAAAAAAAAAAAAAAAAAGAAAAAAAAAAAAAAAAAAAAAAAAAAAAAAAAAAAAAAAAAAAAAAAAAAAAAAAAAAAAAAAAAGTGAAAATGAAATGAAAACAATATAAAACCAATATATGAACAACAACAGTACATAATCAAAGAAGGAAGAAAGAAGAAAACGTGAGAAAAAGAGACAGGAGAAGAGAAAAAATAAAAAAAAGAGAGAAAAAGAGACGGGAAGAGAGGGAGAAAGTTAAAAATGTGAGAAAAAGAGAACGGAAAACGAGAAAGAAAGAAAAAAGGGAGAGAGAGAGAGAGAGAGAGAGAAAAAAAAAAGAAATAGAAACCCCACAAGCGGAAACAACAGAGCAAGCAACAGAAGGCAAGGCAACAAGAGAAACCATAAAAGGACAGATAAAAAGGGAGATAAGACACTTGGTGATAGAAAGACGAATAAAAATAAGGAACAATAACTGATAAACAACGAAGACAAAACAACTACAATAAAAATGTGAAAAGAGGAAACAGAAGAAAAATGAAATGAGAAAGAGAAGAAGAAGAAAAAAAAGGAACAAGATGAAGTTGGAAGTAAAAAGATAATAAAACGTAGAGAAAAAGAGGAAAACAGGAGAAGCGAGAGATGCGCATTTGGTGGAAAAACAAAATAAAAGAAAAACGGATGAATAAATACATAAATAAATGAATAGATAGGTAAATATAAGATTGAAGCACAAGGGATAAATAAAATAGATAAATACAAGGATAAGAAACGAAAGAGAAAGAGAAATACATCAATAAAGAAATACAAACAGAGAGACGAACAAATGAAAATATAGATAATTCAATACAGACAAAAATATATAAACATAGATAAAAAAAATAAACAAACAGGAAAAAAAGAAACAGAATAAAATGACAAAGGAAAGAGAGAAAGAAAAATGTTTTCTTGAGACCGGCCATATTAGCATCAGCAACTTCCGGTTTGGCACAGTACATGAACAAGCATATTGTTAACACTGGCATTTAGAAAAGAACAATTCGCATTCTTTTCCTATTTTCCTTTATGTATATTCTTTTCTTTTTCTTTCGTTCACTGTTATTTTGACTTATTTTCCTTTTTTTTAAATTTCTTCATGTCTCGTATTTCTTTTATTCTTAAATTTCCTTTTATCAATTCTTGTTATTCCTGTTTTCTCTTTCTTCGTTCTGTCACTTTTATTTTCACATCGTTTTTTTTTTAGTCTATACTTTCATTTCTCTCGTTCACTCTGTATTTCCAATTACTCTCTTTCTTATTGTTTCGTTTATTTTTGCATTGTTTTCACGTGTTTTTTTCCTTCGTGCGTTTGATCACTTTTGGGCGGCGCGTCGAAATTTCCACCGGGCAATTGATTAGTTATTGACAAACAGAGTAACATCATATATACGTTTCTTCACTCTTGATGCGTAAATAATAGTGGTTATGATAGAAGAATGATGATAAGTTATAATAACGATAGTAATAATGATGAGAATAATAATGATGATTATGATAATAGTGGTAATGATAATGATACTTATAATGTTAATGATCACGATAATAATGATGATATTGATGAAGATGATGAGAATGAAGATGATGAAGAAGATGAAAATGAAAATAACAACGATAATAATTCTAAAACAAAAGAAAACCTCAAAAATCCTCTTTTCTTCCTTCGTCAGCATGATGGCACAGACGCCCACTCTAGGAGGGGACACGCCCACTTTGCAAGAGAAAGTGCCCCTCCGTTGCAAGAAAGGAAGTTTATTTCCCCATAAAACACGCGCCCGTCTCGGGAAAACATGGCCGTCTTTCTCTCTCTCTCTCTCTCTCTCTCTCTCTCTCTCTCTCTCTCTCTCTCTCTCTCCCTCCTTCTCTCTCTCTCTCTCTCTCTCTCTCTCTCTCTCTCTCTCTCTCTCTCTCTCTCTCGCTCTCTCTCTCTCTCTCTCTCTCTTTCTCTCTCTCTCAAAAAAAAAAAAAAAAAAAAAATACTTGCACAAAGCGAGATCTTCACATTATTAGAAGAATGAGGCGCACTTGAGAAAAGATACATATATATATAAAGACTCATTTTATAAATCATGATTCTTTTAGTCATACATACGCCCACTTTAGGAAAAAAAAAGTTTTCCTCCTTGCTATACCCTCACGACGCCCAAGCCCACGCCCACGCCCATCCCCTCCCCTTCCCCCCTCCCCCCTCAAAACGACAATAGAAACACATTCACAGAACACATTCTATTATATATATATATATATATATATATATATATATATATATATATATATATATATATATATATATCACATTTTCTCTCTCATTATACCTCACCCCCCCCCACACCCCCTCAAAAAAACAAACAAACAAAAAAAACATACCCCCACATAAACACCTCCGAAGCACCACCAACGTCCCCTGCCTTTAAATCTAAAAAAAAAAAGTGTTTTGTCAGAAAAATCTCTCTCACCTAGACTCCGGGATAATCCGCGTGGAGCGCGGCAGAGACTGGACTTGCGGAGAAGACAGGGCATGACCTTCTTCGGGAGGATTAAGCGGGAGGGAGGGAGAACAGAAGGGGAGGGACGTCTCACGGGAGGGGACGGAGGGAGGGAAGGGAGGGAGGGAGGATTAGTATGGCTTTGGGATGGGGGGGAGTTGGGAGTAAAAGGGGGGAGGGGGGTGTGTGGTGGTGGTAGGGGGGAGGGGAAGGGGTTTGTTGAGGTGGAAGCGGTAGAGTAGAGAAGAAAAGGGAAGAGGAAGGGGAGGGAGGGATGAGGATTTTTTTGAGGTGGGGGGGGGGGGGGGGAAGGAAGGTGAGGGGTAAGGATTTGGGGAGGGCAGGAGAGAATAAAAGGAGGTAGAAGGTGTGGGTTCGGAGAGAGAGAGAGAGAAAGAGAGAGAGAGAGAGAGAGAGAAGAAGAAGCAGCAGAAGAGGTAGAACAACAAGAACAATAAAAAAAAAAAAAACCCAGCGGTTCCCTTCAGAAAGCGATCCCCACGTCCGTCCCACGAGACGTCGTTAGCGCTGCCGAAGGAGCGAAAGCAGACAGCGGCGAAGAGAGACGAACAAGAGACGAGCGAGAGGCGAGCGAGAGGCGAGCGAGAGGCGCCGTGAGAGCTGGCACAGAGGGCCCTTGTTCGCCAGCAGAGAGTCCGAGACGAAGACGCAAATCGTACGACAGAGGAGCTCCTTCTCGATCTTAAGGTGATGGAGGACGAAGGAAGGAAGGGAGGAAGGAAGGAAGGAAGGAGGGACGAAAACGGGATGAGAAAAAGGGAGTTTTAGCAAGGACGCGATCGGGAAAGGGGGATGGAGGGGGGGGGGGGGGTGAGTGAGGGGGATGGGACGACCACGGAGGTGAAGGACTCAAGACGGAGGAGGTGCTTGAGAGGGGTATTCAGGAGGTCGTGGGCGTAGGCGGAGGCGTCGACGGGGGCGGCGACGGAGGGGATTCGGACACCGGCGGCGGGTCGGCGGGTCGGCGGGTCGGCGGGTCGGCGAGTCGGCGGGCGCGCGGGAGGAACGGCGCGAGGTGGTTGTGCACTGAAGGGCAGAGGCCGAGTGATGCCAGCGAGGACTCACACGAGGGGCCACCGCAGGCAGACGAGGTAGGGGGCGGGGGGAGGGGGGAGGAGGGGGTAAGGGACGGGGTCGGAGGGAGGAGGAGGAGGAGGAGGAGGAGGAGGAGGAGGAGGAAGGAGGAGGAGGAGGGGAAGGAGACGGGGAAATGGAGGAGGGAAGGGGGCAAGGGGGAGGAGGGCAGTGGGCTATGGTGAGGATTAGGAAGAGGGAAAGAGGTCTAGGAGGAGGAATAGGAGGAACAATAATAAGAATAGGAGTAGGAGAAGGAAGAGGAGAGGGGTGGGAGGGGGGGGGGCGATCAAGTGGAAAAGATACTGAGGCTGTGACTGGAAACGAAAAAATATGTATACTAAGAAAGACAACACTCGAGACGAGGGTGGGGGGCGTGGGGGCAAGGGGGAGAGGGGAAGGAGAGAGGGGGGTAGGAGAACGAAGAGGGGGGGAGGGGAGATAGAATTACAAGCGGCGATGATAAGCTCGATGCATAAAACCGATAACGTAAAGGTAGAACTCGCAAGGATAATAATAACAACAAAACGAGAAAGTGAGAAAAAAAAAACACAAAAACTCCTTTCCGCGAAAATGAAAGAAATACGACTGAGATAGAGATAGATAGATAGATAAAGAGAGAGAGAAAGAGAAAGAGAACGAGAGAGAGAGAAAGAGAGAAAGAGAGAAAGAGAGAAAGAGAGAAAGAGAAAGCGAGAGAAAGAGAGAAAGAGAGAAAGAGAGAAAGAAAGAAAGAGAGAGAGACAAAGCGAGAGAGAGAGAAAGAGAACGAGAAAAAGAGAGAGAGAGAGAGAGAGAGAGAGAGAGAGAGAGAGAGAGAGAGAGAGAGAGAGAGAGAGAGAGAGAGAGAGAGAGAGAGAGAGAGTTGATGAGGCTAGCAGAAGCACGAGGCGTTTAAAAGCCAGGGAACAAAAGTAGCCCGACTTGGTCACGTGCTTCTAAACCGAGTTACATGGGTGAAATGGATTCCCGCGCCTAATTTGTGACACACGATTCAATCCCTTGCGAAGGAGGGAGGGAGAGAGAGAGAGAGAGAGAGAGAGAGAGAGAGAGAGAGAGAGAGAGAGAGAGAGAGAGAGAGAGAGAGAGAGAGAGAGAGAGAGAGAGAGAGAGAGAGAGAGAGAGAGAGAGAGAGAGAGAGAGAGAGAGAGAGAGAGAGAGAGAGAGAGAGAGCGCACGAGCTAAGACAAAAAAAATAAAAAAAACTTAAATAAACAACGAAACACAACAGCAGACGAAGAACAGGGATAGAACGGGGATTAAAAAAAAAAATAAACCAAGAAAAGCGAACAGAAACGAAAGGAAAAGAAGACCGATGAGTCAGAGATAGACGAGAATACGCAATGGAGATTCGAGCGAAAATCAGTGGAATTCGCGAAATACGGAGAAACGAGTCAGCGAAGAGAAGGACAAGAAGATAAGAAGGAGAGGAAGAGAAATAGACGGCAACGAGGGCTCACAACAAAAGGAAGGAAGAGGGAGATTGAGATAGATAGATAGAGAGATAGAGAGAGGGATATAGACAGAGAGAGAGAGAGAGAGAGAGATGAGAAAAGAGAGGGACAAACAGAATAAAGAAGAGAGAGAGAGAGAGAGAATAAGAATAACAGGTACAAGAGAAACACGAAGAATCGATGAAAATACCGTCTACTGCTTACAAGGTCAGGAGGTTTTACGCGGGTGGGGGAAGGGGGAGGGGGAGAGGGAGAGGGAGAGGGGAGAGGGGAGAGGGCGGGAGAGGGAGAGGGGGGAGGAGGAGGAGAAGCAGGGGGGGAGGGGGAGGGAGGCAACCAACCCCCTGTTATGTGATCACCGACAAGTAAATATGAATAGCGAAGGGGGATAACTGACAGACCAACCAAAAGCGACAGGGGTGATGGTAGGGGGGGGGGTGAGGTGGGATGGGGTAGGGAGAGGGGGAAGGGAGGGAGCTACGAGGCAAGGTTTTGGGTAGAGAGGCGGGGGGGGGGTAGGGTGGGATAGGGGTAGGAGAAGGGGAAGGTGTAGGGGGTGGTAGTTACGGGTAGAAGGAGGGAGAGGGTGAGGGGAAGGGGAAGGGGTAGAGTGAGAAGAGACCGAGGTATAGGGAGAAAGGGGGGAGGGGAAGGGTGAGGGGGGCGTGTGTATGTGGGGGGGGGGGGTTAAGGGTGCCAGCGACCGAGATAAAACACTCTTACAAGACCTCGATCTCCGTCTTGTGAAGAGGGTAGCGACTCAGTGCCCAGGCTGGAAGGGTCGGAGAGATCAGAGGAAGGGTATGGCGTGTGAAGTGTGTGTGTGTGTATATCTACGATTTTTTTTTTCTTTTCTTCAACCCTTCGTGTTTTTTTTTCTCTCTCTCTCTAGTGTCCTGTTTAGTATCGTTCGTCTTTCCCGATTTCTTTTTCTTTCTTTCTTTTTGAAATGTTTCACACTACTTGGAGAAAAGGGAGGAAGCGACAGAGAAAGAGGGAAAGATAAAAAAAAATATATATATCCCTTTTCTTACTCTTGTATGTAATGGAATTTCCCGCTTCTCTTTTCTCTCCCCTTCCTTTTTTCTCTCTCTCCTTTTTTTTTTTTGTTTGGTCAGCGACTCGAAATGTCCTCTCTCTTTCGGCTACTTTGAAATGGCCCTTTCAGAACAGGAGCCTTCCACAACTCCAAGTCCAGTCGCATGTGTGTAGCCTTTTTTCTTCCCTGTCTTCTTTTTTTTTCTTATTTTTTTTTTCTTATACCAGTCACAAGGTTCTCGGATCTCGCTAACCTCTCGATCTCTGTGACGGACCTTTTGTTTCTGTCTGTCTCACTCGAGGGAGGAATCTCGGGTCTGGAGGTTCACTCGAGAGGCGTTTTGCAGAGACGAATCTTTGCCTCTCGTCACCGACACACACAGACACACGGGCGTCACAAAGCACCTTTTGTTGCAGGTTCGGTCCGCTCCTCTGCTCGGTGTTGCACACACGGCCAGGCTGCGGCGCGGCGTCTGGCCCTTGCAAGGCGGGCTGTGAGGACGTCCCGGCCGCGCGAGGCGACGCCGCGGCCCAGGACGGGTTCCTCGCGACACACGCCTTTTAGGGCGTCGTAGTAAGGTCAGAGGGGTGGGTGGGCCAAGGGGAGGGTGGGGGGGGTCAGGTAGGGGGCGGGCGGGCAGGACGTCAAGGAAGAAGGGCGCTCACACTCGCTGCGTCTTCCTGGTTGCCGCTTCCGAGCGATCGCCGAGGCCTTGTCGCGCTCTGCCGGCGTCGCTGCGGCCCCTGCGTGCCGCGCCGAGCGAAAGTGCCAGGTGTCGTCGGAGGCGAAGCGGCCTCCCCTGCTCCCCCCGGGGCGCCTCGCGGGCCACCCAGTTTCTGCGTAAATATTAAAACTGAGCGGGGTTGTGGGCGGCCGCGGGCGTCGCTTCGGCGGGCGTGGGCATCCGCGGCGGGCGCGGAGAGGAGGCGCCAACGAGCGAGGGAGGGCCAAGCCAAACGCCCTGCCACAGCCTGCCTCGGACGCGCAGGACGGCCGCCGGAACACAGGACGAACGAGGGAGAGCTCGTCCCTCGGAGGCAGCGGGGCAGCGAGTGAATGAGCGAGCGAGCGAGGGGGCGGAGGTGGAAGGAGGCGGCGGAGGTGAGAGCGACGCCCTACAGGTTGCACGGGTCGTCAGCTGATACTGGGCCGAGCCTGTGCGCTGACACCGCCACCGCCCGCGCCAGGCCCGCCGGACGGCCCTCTCCCGCCGACGCTCAGACCCGCTGCGACGCAACAGCAGCCGACACAATGGCGCTCGGGGGAAGGGGAGGGAGGGGGAGAGGACATAGCGAGGCTTAAGAGGAGGAGGAGGAAAGGGAGGAGGAGGAGGAGGAAGTGGAAAAGGGGAAAGGGAGGAGGAGGTGGTGGAGAGGAAGGGGAGGAGAAAGAAGGAGAGAAAAGAAGATGAAGAAGAAGAAGAGGAAGAAAAGGAGAAAGAAGAAGAGTCAGAGATAACATATATCCAGAAGACATTAAAACCACAACGCTAATCTCACACCCATGGCAAAAACCCGTCTTAAATCTATCAACTTTACCAATCCTTTCCAATCCTTTCCAATCCTCCGCGTCGACATAAACCTTCACTTGATTGTCATTTGATTGATTTATGTCTCCATTTCCTTCCCTGTAAACTCAGCGTGACTATAATTGGGTATTTATGGCAATGTCACGGAAGGTCGGAACAGGGGCGTCGCGTATGGTTGTATGGTTGCCTGTTTATAGCGTAAGAAAGGAATTTAATTTGATATATATGTTTGATCTAATTGTTGTTGTTGTTGTTGTTTTCGAAGCTGTTGTTAGGATTTACATCCAATAAAACAGTACGATTTTTTAAAAATATTTTTGTTTGTTTGTTTGTTTCTCTATTTTCTTTCATTTTTTTTTTCTTTCTATTATTTATTTTCTCTTTTATTTTTTTTTTATTTTTTTCTTCTTTATTTTCTCTTTTTTTTTTTTTCTTTCTCTTCTTTATTTTCTCTTTCATTTTTTTTTCTTTCTATTCTTTATTTTCTCTTTCATTCATTCATTCTTTCGTTTCCTCCTTTCTTTCTTTCAATTCCACCTTTTCTCTTCGTTTTCTCTCTATTTCTCTTTTATTTTATTTTTATCTGAATTCGCTGAACAATAAACGTGAAAAAAATACTTTACGTGTCACGAACCGAGATTCATTCAATAAAGACAACACGGTAAAATGATCCCAATACCATTGTGCTAGAAGGCCCAGAATAGCATGAAGTGACATTATTCTTTATACCGAGTGAGTGACTTTGCTAAATGGATTCAAAGATTTTTTTTCGTTTTCTTTGGTGGTAGGCCTATGGAATTTATTTTGTGTGTGTGTGTGTATGTCTGGGTATTGTGTGCGCGTTGTGTGTGTATTGTGTGTGCATATGTGTGTGTCCGTGGTTGGTGTATGTGCGTGTGTGTGTGTTTGTGTGTGTATGTGTGTGAGTGTGTGTGTGTATGTGTGTGTGTGTTTGTGTGTGTGTGTGTGTGTGTGTGTATGTGTGTGTGTGTATCAACGTGCGTGATCACAGTCAACCAGTATTTTGCTGCCTTATATTCAACACAATCTTCCTCTCGGGAATTACTCTGCGTGATATCTCGGTGTCAATCGCATCTCTCTGAAAGTGCAAGCAAAATGTGGCTTTTAAATGATTCATTTTACGAGAGTGGGTGACGATGCATTTATGAGAGAGGTAGAGAGAGAGAGAGTGAGGGAGGGAGGGAGGGAGGGAAGGGGGGAAGGAGGGAATAGATAGAGGGAAGGAGGGAGGGAGAGATGGAGAGAAAGAGGGAAGGAGAGAGAGAGAGAGAGAGAGAAAGAGAGAAAGAGAGAGAGAGAAAGAGAAGGAGAGAGAGAGAGAGAGAGAGAGAGAGAGAGAAATATAAAGAGAGAGAGAAAGAACGACAGAGAACGAGACAAACCCAAACCCAAAGACATAAAAAGAAAAAGAGAGAAAGAGACAAAGACAAAGGCAGAGACACAAGAAGAAGAAAAAGAAGAAGAAAGAAGAAGAAGAAAGAAGAAAGAAGAAGAGGACGTAGACGGAAAGACGGAAACCGGGAGAGGGTCAGTCCGTGTCAGAAAATAACCGGGCGAGCTGTCCCGTGATGGTCGGTTAACAACACCTTCGCGCGTGCTCGGGCTCGTGCTAAGGGGGAAGGGGGAGGAAGAAGGGAGAGGAGGAGGGGGAAAAGAAGGAGAGGAGGGGGAGGAGGAGGAAAGATGGAGGGGGAGGGAGAGGAGGGAGGAGGAAGGGAAGGGAAGGGGGATTTTTCCAAACGAGTTGTCGAATTCCCTGCCCCCCCCCCCCAATCCCACCCCCCAGTCTACCATTTATATAAAAAAAACGAAAAAAATGAGATAAAAAAACATACGATATAATACAAAAATAAGAAAATATTCAGAAAACTGAAATTAAGGAAAATATAATAATGATAAGGAATATCGATGTAAATAAAAAATAAATATAGATGTAGATGAATATCAATGAATTAGATAATCATATAAATAAATAAGTTTAAACCAAAACAGATTAAAAAAACAAACAAACAAAAAAAAAACACACAAACAATAAAACTAATCAAACAAGACAAAAAACAAAACAAAAAAAAAACACAAACCACCACCACAACCACCACCACCAACAAAAAACAACAACAACCAAAAAAAAAAAAAAAAAAAAAAAATAGACTTCAAACTAAATTTCACCCTCTCACCCCCCAAAAAAAAAAAAAAAAAAAAAAAAAAAAAAAAAACGAAAAAAAAAACGAAAAAAAACCCTCCTCCTGAGACCGTTCCCACACACAGGTCGAAGGAGCGGCTGATACTGCCAGGCAGCTGGGCTCTGGATGAGCCGGTGTTGCAGGGGGAAGGGGGGAGGGGAGTGGGAGGGAGGAAGGGGACGGGGGTGAGCAGGGGGAGAGGGGGAGGAGGAAGGGGGACGGGGTGAGTAGGGGAGCGGGAGGTGGAAGGGGGGGGAAGGGGGAGGGGGAAGGGGGGAAGGGGGAGGGGGAGGGGGAGGGGGGAAGGGGGAGGGGGGAAGGGGGGGAGGGGGAGGGGGGAAGGGGAGCGAGGACCGGTTGGGGGAAGGAGGGTGTGTGGGTGGATAGGTGGTAGGGTGAGGGAGAGAGTAGGGGTGGGTGGGAGGCGGTGGGTGAGGGAGAGAGAGAAGGGAGCGGGTGGGAGGGGGGGTGTAGGGGGGTATTTTTTGAAGAGAGGAGGGATGAAAGGGTGGTAGGGGGGGGGTAGTAGGGATGTAAGGGAGGGGAACACTCTTTGAAGGAGGGGGGAGGGGGAGGGGGGTGAAGGGGAAGGGGAAGGTGGATATAGAGTTGGGAGTAGGAAGGGAGGGAGGAATGAAGGGGTGGGTAGGGGGGGAAAGGGTGGAAGAGTGAGAAGGAGGGAGAGAGTGAGGGTGAGGGAGAAAAGGATTGAGGAAAGGGTGGAAGAGTGAGAAGGTGAGGGAGAATGAGGGAGGAAGTGTGGTTGAGGGAGAGAAGGGTTGAGAAAAGGGTAGAAGAGTGAGAAGGTGAGGGAGAATGAGGGAGGAAGTGTGGTTGAGGGAGAGAAGGGTTGAGAAAAGGGTGGAAGAGGGAGAGGGTGAGGAAGAAGGAGGGAGGATGAAGAAAGGGTAGATTGAAAAGAGGGAGAAAGGGTGAGAAGGAGAGAGAGTATACGATTTAGGGAGCAAAGAAATCTGAGGAGGGAGCGATATACAGAAAGGGAGGAAGGGTGTTTGAAGGGGCATGGAAGCGCTATTGCTAGGCATAACGAAGAGGGCAGGGGTGCAGGGTGCAGGATTTTGAAGACGAAATATGATTACGTAATTCGATCGTGTGATTTTAGACTCTATACACACACACACACACACACACAAACAAACGCAACAAACACACAGAAACACACACACAAACATACAACACAAACACACACACATACAACACAAACACACACACAAACATAGACAAACAAACACAACAAACACACACAGACATACAACACAAAACACACAGATAAAAAAACACACACAGAAACACACAAACACATGTAGATAGACAAACACACGCAAAAACACACAAACACACGCAGATAAACAAACACACACGGAAAAAACTGGTATTAAGACGAAAACGAAAAACACGAAAATGAAAACGAAAATGAGAAGGAAAAGGAAGATAAAGAACAAAAAGAGAACGGAGGAAACAACGAGATAACGTAAACAATAACAAGTAAAACGTAAATAAGAAATAGATGAAAAAATGAACCCAGAAAACAAGAACAAGAAAAACAAACAAATTAAAAAGCAAAGACAAACAGAGAAATACGGGCGGCATGTCAAAAAAGGTGGGGGTTGGGGGGTTGGGGAGGGGGAGGGGGTTAACAGCCTGCAGTTACTATCAAGAACTCTTCTCTCGCCCCCCCCCACCCCCCACCCCCCTCAATCGCCTCGTTTCTCTCTTGTCTCTGTTTGTGTGTTTGTCTCTCTCTCTCTCAATCCTTCTCTATTTCTTTCTCTCTCTCTCTCTCTCTCTTGCTTCCTTTCTATTGCTCTCTCTCTCTTTCCTCCCCACCCTTACTCCCTATCTCTTCCTCTCTTTCCCTTTCGTCATGCCCCCTTCCTCTCTCTTACTCCTTCCCTTCCTCCCTCATCCTCTTCCTTCCTTCCTCCTTCCCTCATCCTCTTCCTTCTTCCCTCATCCTCTTCGTTTCTCCCTTTACCTCCTTCCTTACCTCTCTTCCTCCTTTCCTTCCTCTCTCATCCCCTTTCTTTCTCTTCCTCTCTCCCTCCCTCCCTTCCTCCCTCCCTACCTCCCTCCCTCCCTTCCTTCCTCCCTCCCTCCCCTCTCCCTCCCTCATCCTTTTCCTCCCTCCCTCCCTCCCCCCTCCCTCCCTCCCTCCCTCCCTCATCCTCTTCCTCCCTCCCTCCCTCCCTTCCTTTCTCCCTACCTCCCCCTCCCTCCCTCCCTCCCTCCCTCCCTCCCCCTCCCCTCCCTTCCTCCCCCTCCCCCTCCCCCTCCCTCTCCCCTCTTCCTTTCTCCCCTACCTCCCTCCCTCCCTCCCCCCCTTCCTTCCTCCCTCCCTCCCTCCCTCCCTCTACCTCCCTCCCTCCCCCCATCCTTTTCCCTTCCTCCCTCCTCCTCCCCTCCTCCCCCCTCCCTCCCTCCTTTCCTTCCTCCCTCCCCTCCTCCCTCCCTCCCTTCCTCCCTCCTTCTCCTCCCTCCCTCCCTCCCTCCCTCCCCTCCTCTCTCCTCCCCCTCCCCCCAATCCTTTCCTCCTCCTCCTCCCTACCTCCCTTCCTCCCTCGGCCCCTCTTCCTCCCTCCTCATCCTTTTCCTCCCTCCTTCCTCTCGCTTCCTCCCTCCTCTTCCTCCTCCCCCTCATCTCTTTTCCTCCTCCTCCCCTCATCCTTTTCCTTCCCTACCTGCCTCCTCTCCCTCCCTCTGCCCTCCGTCTGCTTACTCTATCATCCTCCGCTCAGTTTCGGCGCCGTGGAAGATCTGGGTTACAGTAAAATGATCTTATAACTGTAAATGGAAGGGGAGGAAGAGGAGGAGGAGGAGGAGGAGGAACAGGAGGAGGAGGGTGGGAGGAGGAGGAGGAGGAGGAGGAAGAGGGAGGGAGGAGGAGGAAGAGGAGGAGGAGGAGGAGGAGGAGGAGGAGGAGGAGGAGGAGGAGGAGGAGGAGGAGGAGGAGGAGGAGGAGGAGGAGGAGGAGGAGGAGGAGGAGGAGGAGGAACAGGAGGAGGAGGAGAAGGAGGAGGAACAGGAGGAACAGGAGGAGGAAGAGGAGGAGAAGGAGGAAGGTGGGAGGAGGAGGAGGAGGAGGAAGAAGGAGGGTGGGAGGATGAGGAGGAGGAGGAAGAGAAGGAGGAGGAACAGGAGGAGGAGGAGGAGGAGGGAGGAGGGTGGGAGTAAGGAGGAGTGAGGAGGAGAAGGAGGAGGAGGAAGAGGAGGAGGAGGAGGAGGAGGGGGAGGAGGAGGAGGAGGAGGAGGAGGAGGAGGAGGAAGAGGAGGAGGAGGAGGAGAGAGAGGAGGAAGAAGAGAAAGAGAAGAGGAAAAAAATGGGCAACAGAAATATTAATTATGAAAATAATGTGATGAAAATTAAGTTTGAAAATGAAAACGGAAAAAAAAGGAGGGAGACGGAGAAGCAGAGAGAGTGAGTGAGTTGGAGAGAGAGAGAGAGAGAGAGAGAGAGAGAGAGAGAGAGAGAGAGAGAGAGAGAGAGAGAGAGAGAGAGAGAGAGAGAGAGAGAGAGAGAGAGAGAGAGAGAGAGAGAGAGAGAGAGAGAGAGAGAGAGAGAGAGAGAGAGAGAGAAAGAGAGAGACTCAGAGAGAGAAAGAGAGAGAGAGATAGAGAGAAAGACAGAGAGAGAGAGAAAAAAAAAAGAAAAAAAAAGAAAGAAAAAGAAACCACATGTCCGCCTCCCTATAAACACCCCAAGCGGGCGGTCAGCAAACCTCGTAGAATCTAAAGAATTTTATAGACGTGCAATGGCGGTTGTCATCATCACTCAACTAGCAGCATAGATGCAAATAGCACTAGCAACCGCCTCCCTAGTCATTTTCGCTCCATGGTCTTCCCAGTCGTCTTCGCATTGTTGCCTCCTAAGTTGCATTGTGCAGACGCATTTTTAGTCTAGGCAATTGTGCATAAAAGTAAAAGTATTATGGCATCGTCATTGTCCTTTGCACTTGCGACGGTTGCATCGGTATGGCAAACAAATCAATGGCAAGGGACGAGGGATATGGCAGTAGGTAGCTATCATAACAAGGACTGCTATTGCAACTATTAGCTGTTGCAACTATGAATGCTATCACAACAATCGGTGCTATTACAATCTATAGCACTTACACAAACATTATTATTATGGATATTAATTCTATTACTACTTGTGTTACGATCACTAGTAAAACAACTAGTGCTATTTCAGCGACTGGCACTAAAACGGCCGCAGTTGCTATTATAACCAACAGTGATATTGCAACTACTAATGCTATTAAAACCACTTTACTTCTGTTTGCTCCACGATGGTCCTCGAGAATACAATATGATACATAAGGGCCATGAAATATGCTCTCTACAGCCGATAACGATGATAATAAAAAAGACAAAAACGAATCGCTCAAAATGGCGCCATTGTGCACCATCATGGGACACAAAGGGATCTTGAATGTAAATGATCCTTGTCAAAAATAAGTATAAAAAATATCTTGAAACCGGCCTTTTGTTGAGTCCTTTTGCAATTTGGCAACACGGCCTCCCGTGGCACTTATGTTATCATAAGCGTTATAACTACACACACAAAAAGAATATATATATACGTTCTTGTAAGAAGGTGATGCAAACTCGACGAATTAAAGCGTGTTACCAAGGACCAATTTAGGCCGCAGAGAGACTTAATTTGTCATTGCTGCTCCTCTCCTTCTACTTACGTAAGCGTGATTTCGTCTCCGCATTTCACGACCACGAAACTTAATACACGAACGTTGCTTCTATGAGACGTAGTGTATAGGGGGAATTAGTCCCTCATCGTTCGCGGATGCGCTTGCATTCATGGTCCCTTTTTCGTCTGTGTTTACATTGTGGCTTAAGTGATGGCCTGACGGCATAAAAGCGCCAAATTCCGCTCGAACGCTCTTCAATGCGCGGGCGTCCTCGAACGCTCCCGAATGCGCATTCATCCGGATTGGTGAGTCTAACTACCTGATCTTCTTTATTTCTTCGTTGAATGACTCGCTATACGAAACGTCTTCGTAATAAAGCACACGCAAAAAAAAAGAAGAAAAAAACTTTTAAAAGAGTTCGTTCATAGTGTACGTATAACATTTCCTCTTTTATCAGAGAGGATGACAACGACTCGTCATGTTACTGTAAACGTTTTCACTTTGAGGAGGGAGAAAATGTCGGAAAAAACGTCATTTATTTGGTTCGAACGAAACGTCATATTTTAGTAGTGACGTCCCATAAACGGACTTGGAGTAACTAATGTAAATCTTATGTTAAAATCTTGAATTAGAATTGTTTATGACGTGTTTTCTTTGTAGTCTAATTATCTTTAATGATACTTCAGTTGTTTACAGTCTAACAGTTAATTTCTTTACAGACTAACTGCTTACACGTATTAGAATAAGCAACGATAGTAAATAAATAATTCTAAAAAAAAAATAGGCATCATTCTAACACAAAATGAAACATATCAAATCATATTGAAAATAAAATCTCTTGACACACACAAATGTACACACACACACACACACACACACACACACACACACAAAGACAGCGACTTGATATACAGACATGTAACTCTTCCTAGACAGCCTGACAGGTGAGAGAACCAGTTATTTAGCAGGAACCTGAGTGAACGTTAGTAGCCACTGTCCCCTCCTCCTCCTCCCCCTCCTCCCCCTCCCCCTCCCCCTCCTTCTTCTACTCTTTCTCCTCTTCCCCTCTACACCCTCTTTCTCCTACTCTTTCCCTTTCTACTAACTCTTTCTCCTCCTCCTCTTCCTCCTCCTGCCCCTCTTCCTCCTCATTTCCTCCTCATCCACTTTCTTCTTCCTTTTTCTTTCACTATCCCACAACCACCCTCCTCCTCCCTCCCCTCTCCTCCCCTTTCCTACCCCCCACTACCTACCTCCTTCTTTCTTCCCACACACACCCTCTCTCCCACGCTCTACCCCCTCCCCCACCCCCTCCCCCCTCCCCCCGATCTTACTACCTTATACTGAAAGACCAGCCAACTCGATCTCCTTCGCCCCCCCTCTCCCCCTCCCCCCCTCCCCCCTTTCAACCTACCTCCTGTACTAGTCTTCCAACCTCTTCCTCCCTCCTGCTCCCCATTCCTCCTCCTTCTTCTTCCTTACTCTCCATTCCTCCCGCCCCCACCCCCCCTCTATCCTTCTTCCTCCTCCTTCTCCCCTCTCTCCTATCTACCCCTTCTTATATCCCCTATCTACGTCTCCCCCCTCCCCCCTGCCCCCCCCTCCTCCCCCATGCCCCTACCCCCTCCCCCTCCCTTTCCCCTGCCCCTCCCCCCCTCCCCCCCCTTCCCCCTGCCCTCTTCACATCACATCAAGACTGGGAGCTAATATTTGCATTTGAATTAGGCCACGTTGTTCACATTATTTATTTTGTGTGTGTGCGTGTGTGTGTGTGCGTGTGTGTGTGTGTGTGTGCGTGTGCGTGTGTGTGTGTGTGCGTGTATATCTTTGCGTATATGTGTTTACACGCGCACACATGCACGTGTACGTTTATGAAATGGGTCCGGTGAAAGATACGATAGTGTGTGTGTGTGTATGTATGTGCGTGTACCTCTGTCTGCGTGAATGTATCCATCTGTGTGTGTGAGTAGGGAGGGGGCGGTAGGGATTGGAACTCATCAATGCAGTTAGTGTCTAGAACAAGCGAAGATCAGTATGAGGTGGGAAACGTACCCACCTCATGCCAACCTCATCTACCACGTCCGGCAAAATCATATCAGCGTTCTCATACCCAGCTCATATTTGAACATGAATTATCATTAAACCAAGAAAATACAATTTAAGATACACATTCTTAAACATTATACAGGTTTTGATACTTTTTAGATATGTAGAAAAAAATATATAGGTAGAGGAATATAAATTCAGAATATAAAAAAAATATATAGACAAATGCATATAGAAACAACACTATAAGACGCTATTGAATACGATAGTAATAATGAATGTTATATTAAGCTTAATAATGATAATTGAAATAATGGAAATGTTGAGAATAATGGGCGTAGAAAAATATTTAATGGATATGAGAGTTGAAATAGGAACTATGATTATGGTGAAAACGTGATAATAATGACAACAGAAAATGGTAAGAATAAAGATAAAATAATAAGAACAACGATTTTATTTCATAGTTGCAACAACAACAACAACAACAAAAACAACACCCAGAGCAAGAAGGGGTGACCTTCTCCCAACAACATATATCGTGGGCGCACTTGCTCTAACACAGACACACGCCCATATCTCCTCCCCCTCACCCCTCCCCACACACACACTCCTCCACCCCCACTCCTTCATCTCCCCCCCTTCCTCCCCCCTCCCCTACCGGTACGCCCATACCCACCTCCCATTCCCTCCCCTCCCTGATATCAATCCAGCGTGGGCGTGAGGGCGTGGAAACTGATCTCGGGGCTTGAGTTGCGACCAAGGTGAGATAAGGATCCCTACCCCCCTACCCCCGCAAGTCTTAAAATGGTTCTCTTCCGTAATATTTTTTTTTCACATATATAGTATATATATATATATATATATATATATATATATATATATATATATATATATATATATATATATATACAAATATATATATATATATATATACAAATATATATATATATATATATATATATATATATATATATATAAATTTTTAATCATATATCTACTTTCGTCTTTATCTATTTGAAAGGGGAAAGAGGGAGGTTAGAAGATAGGGAAAAGAGAGGGAAGAGAACAGAAAGGGAGAATAGGAAGAGGAGGAAGGGCGGGAAGAAGAAAGAGAGGAGGAAGAGAAGGAGGAAGAAGGAAGGGAGAATCAAGGGAGAAAAGGAGGGAGGGAGGGAGAACAGGGAGAAGGGAGAAAGAAGATAGAAGTAGGGAGGGAGGAGGATAAGAGGAAGAAAGGAAGGAGAGAGTCAGGGAGAAAAGAAAGAAAGCAAACCAGAGAAGAAGGAAACGAAGGAAGAAAAGGACGAAAGAAAAGAAGGGAAGAGAAATTAAAGAGATAAAGACAAATACATAATCACCCCCCCAACCAACCACCCCAAACCCCCAAACCCCCACCCCTATCCCCACCCCCACCCCCACTCCACCCCCATCCTCACTCCCCACTCTACCTCCACTCCCTACCCCCCACCTCCACCTAATTCTTCCGTATAAAAAGCGAACCGTATCTCAAGAAAGGACAAATTTAGACGCGTTTTATAGGGTCGTCGCGGCGCTGCCTCCACAATACGCGAAAATTGGAACTTGGAGGGTGAGAGATAAGAGAGAGAGAGAGAGAGAGAGAGAGAGAGAGAGAGAGAGAGAGAGAGAGAGAGAGAGAGAGAGAGAGAGAGAGAGAGAGAGAGAGAGAGACAGAGAGGAGAGAGAGAGAACGAGAGTGAAAGAGAGAGAGAGTGAGAGTGAAAGAGAGAGAGTGAAAGTGAAAGAGAGAGAGTAGATAAATAAATAAATAGATAAATAAATAAATAAATACAGAGTAAGACGAACTGACGAAAATTAATGAAACAGAAATGAAGGGTTCAGGAAAAGGCCACGAGCAACATCGTTACCACATCGGCGAAAAAACCTCAGGATCATAAAATGGCAACACTGATTTCGTTTCTGGACTTTCTCTGTATTGGTAACATGAGCGGTACACACACGGTACACACATACACACACGTACGCCCTCACACGTTCGGATACATATGTATAACACACACGCATATACGTACATACACATATACAATTACGATGGTGCAAATACTAAGGCATTGCAGACACACACACACACACACACACACACACACACACACACACACACACACACACACACACACACACACACACACACACACACACACACACACACACACACGCGCGCGCAGCGCACGCGCACACACACACACACAATGAATGTACTAACAAGGGTATTCGTGTATATATATATATATATATATATATATATATATATATATATATATATATATATATATATATATATATGTATATACATAC
>BOPN01003889.1:10000-15000 GCA_017312705.2 Penaeus japonicus | reverse complement strand
AGGGGGGAGGGGGGAGGGGAAGTGGAGAGCGGGAGGGGAGGGGATGGGGGGGGGAAGGAAGGAGGGAAGTGGGAGAGCGGGAGGGGAGGGATGAAGGAGGGGAGGAGAGGAAGGAGGGGAGGGGGGGAAGGGGGGTAGGCTGTCTGCATGGATGAATTCTATACTTGACATTAACAAGGTCTGGCGAGTGTCCGCGAGCAGCCGTATTTCAGAACCCCTTATTGGGGTTGACGTGAAGGGGGGAGGGGGGGGGGAAGAGATAGAGAGATAGTGAGAGATAGGAAGGGGGGGAAAAGGAGGGAGCGAGAGGGGAAGGATGAAAGGGAGGGAGAGTGGGAGGGAGTGAGAGAGCATGGGAGGGAGGGAGGGAGGGAGGGAGGGAGGGAGGAAGGGAGGGAGGGAGCAGAGAGGAATACGGATTCTCTCTCTCTCTCTCTCTCTCTCTCTCTCTCTCTCTCTCTCTCTCTCTCTCTCTCTCTCTCTCTCTCTCTCTCTCTCTCTCTCTCTCTCTCTCTCTCTCTCTCTCTCTCTCTCTCCCCCTCCCTCCCTCTCCCTCATCCTCCAAGAGCATTATTTTAACAACATTACAGACGAGTCACCGTCTCCTAAACACGACGACGCGACACGCAACGCGATGCTTTTTTGTTTTCATTCAATTTTTTTTTTCTTTCTCTCTCTCTGTCATTCACGGAAATTCACGGCGTAAATCTGTACAATCTGTGGCATTTTCTACTTATTTTTGACTTGGAGAAACAAGAAGGGGTCTTTATTAAATATTTGAGTCACTTCTTTGGATTAATTATGATATTTAAAGTGAGATTAAAAGAGAATTCCGTTTGACTTCAAGATTTTTGTGGTTTCGTCCGTCGTTGCCATGTCGCCTTTTTTGAGGGTAATTATTCTCTGGGATTTTTTTTTTTTTTTTAGTTTGGTGTTGGTTTTGTTATTTTGTTTTTATTATTATGATCATCATTGTTGTTTTATTATCATTATTATTATTGTTGTTATTATCACCGTTATTGTTTTTTTCTCATTATTATTTTTATTATTATTATTATTATTATTATCATCATTATCTTTATTATTATCATTCTTATCATTGTTATCATAGATATCATTGCCATTATCATTATTATCTTTACTACCTGTATTGTTGTTATTATCGTTATCATTATCATTATCGTTATTATTTTACTATTACTATCATCATCATCATCCCTAATTCTTATTATCATTATTAACATCATTACTTTTGATATTAATATTACCATGATTTTCTAGTTATAACTACTAGGCTTAACACTGCCGCTGCCATCACCGCTACCATTCTTATTACTACCAATATTCCTACCACCAATTCTACTGCTACCACAACTGCTGCTACCATTACACCTCCCACCAAGGCTCCTTCTACCACAATTTCTACCACCAAGGCTCCTTCTACCACAATTTCTACCACCAAGGCTCCTTCTACCACAATTTCTACCACCAAGGCTCCTTCTACCACAATTTCTACCACCAAGGCTCCTTCTACCACAATTTCTACCACCAAGGCTCCTTCTACCACAATTTCTACCACCAAGGCTCCTTCTACCACAATTTCTACCACCAAGGCTCCTTCTACCACAATTTCTACCACCAAGGCTCCTTCTACCACAATTTCTACCACCAAGGCTCCTTCTACCACAATTTCTACCACCAAGGCTCCTTCTACCACAATTTCTACCACCAAGGCTCCTTCTACCACAATTTCTACCACCAAGGCTCCTTCTACCACAATTTCTACCACCAAGGCTCCTTCTACCACAATTTCTACCACCAAGGCTCCTTCTACCACAATTTCTACCACCAAGGCTCCTTCTACCACAATTTCTACCACCAAGGCTCCTTCTACCACAATTTCTACCACCAAGGCTCCTTCTACCACAATTTCTACCACCAAGGCTCCTTCTACCACAATTTCTACCACCAAGGCTCCTTCTACCACAATTTCTACCACCAAGGCTCCTTCTACCACAATTTCTACCACCAAGGCTCCTTCTACCACAATTTCTACCACCAAGGCTCCTTCTACCACAATTTCTACCACCAAGGCTCCTTCTACCACAATTTCTACCACCAAGGCTCCTTCTACCACAATTTCTACCACCAAGGCTCCTTCTACCACAATTTCTACCACCAAGGCTCCTTCTACCACAATTTCTACCACCAAGGCTCCTTCTACCACAATTTCTACCACCAAGGCTCCTTCTACCACAATTTCTACCACCAAGGCTCCTTCTACCACAATTTCTACCACCAAGGCTCCTTCTACCACAATTTCTACCACCAAGGCTCCTTCTACCACAATTTCTACCACCAAGGCTCCTTCTACCACAATTTCTACCACCAAGGCTCCTTCTACCACAATTTCTACCACCAAGGCTCCTTCTACCACAATTTCTACCACCAAGGCTCCTTCTACCACAATTTCTACCACCAAGGCTCCTTCTACCACAATTTCTACCACCAAGGCTCCTTCTACCACAATTTCTACCACCAAGGCTCCTTCTACCACAATTTCTACCACCAAGGCTCCTTCTACCACAATTTCTACCACCAAGGCTCCTTCTACCACAATTTCTACCACCAAGGCTCCTTCTACCACAATTTCTACCACCAAGGCTCCTTCTACCACAATTTCTACCACCAAGGCTCCTTCTACCACAATTTCTACCACCAAGGCTCCTTCTACCACAATTTCTACCACCAAGGCTCCTTCTACCACAATTTCTACCACCAAGGCTCCTTCTACCACAATTTCTACCACCAAGGCTCCTTCTACCACAATTTCTACCACCAAGGCTCCTTCTACCACAATTTCTACCACCAAGGCTCCTTCTACCACAATTTCTACCACCAAGGCTCCTTCTACCACAATTTCTACCACCAAGGCTCCTTCTACCACAATTTCTACCACCAAGGCTCCTTCTACCACAATTTCTACCACCAAGGCTCCTTCTACCACAATTTCTACCACCAAGGCTCCTTCTACCACAATTTCTACCACCAAGGCTCCTTCTACCACAATTTCTACCACCAAGGCTCCTTCTACCACAATTTCTACCACCAAGGCTCCTTCTACCACAATTTCTACCACCAAGGCTCCTTCTACCACAATTTCTACCACCAAGGCTCCTTCTACCACAATTTCTACCACCAAGGCTCCTTCTACCACAATTTCTACCACCAAGGCTCCTTCTACCACAATTTCTACCACCAAGGCTCCTTCTACCACAATTTCTACCACCAAGGCTCCTTCTACCACAATTTCTACCACCAAGGCTCCTTCTACCACAATTTCTACCACCAAGGCTCCTTCTACCACAATTTCTACCACCAAGGCTCCTTCTACCACAATTTCTACCACCAAGGCTCCTTCTACCACAATTTCTACCACCAAGGCTCCTTCTACCACAATTTCTACCACCAAGGCTCCTTCTACCACAATTTCTACCACCAAGGCTCCTTCTACCACAATTTCTACCACCAAGGCTCCTTCTACCACAATTTCTACCACCAAGGCTCCTTCTACCACAATTTCTACCACCAAGGCTCCTTCTACCACAATTTCTACCACCAAGGCTCCTTCTACCACAATTTCTACCACCAAGGCTCCTTCTACCACAATTTCTACCACCAAGGCTCCTTCTACCACAATTTCTACCACCAAGGCTCCTTCTACCACAATTTCTACCACCAAGGCTCCTTCTACCACAATTTCTACCACCAAGGCTCCTTCTACCACAATTTCTACCACCAAGGCTCCTTCTACCACAATTTCTACCACCAAGGCTCCTTCTACCACAATTTCTACCACCAAGGCTCCTTCTACCACAATTTCTACCACCAAGGCTCCTTCTACCACAATTTCTACCACCAAGGCTCCTTCTACCACAATTTCTACCACCAAGGCTCCTTCTACCACAATTTCTACCACCAAGGCTCCTTCTACCACAATTTCTACCACCAAGGCTCCTTCTACCACAATTTCTACCACCAAGGCTCCTTCTACCACAATTTCTACCACCAAGGCTCCTTCTACCACAATTTCTACCACCAAGGCTCCTTCTACCACAATTTCTACCACCAAGGCTCCTTCTACCACAATTTCTACCACCAAGGCTCCTTCTACCACAATTTCTACCACCAAGGCTCCTTCTACCACAATTTCTACCACCAAGGCTCCTTCTACCACAATTTCTACCACCAAGGCTCCTTCTACCACAATTTCTACCACCAAGGCTCCTTCTACCACAATTTCTACCACCAAGGCTCCTTCTACCACAATTTCTACCACCAAGGCTCCTTCTACCACAATTTCTACCACCAAGGCTCCTTCTACCACAATTTCTACCACCAAGGCTCCTTCTACCACAATTTCTACCACCAAGGCTCCTTCTACCACAATTTCTACCACCAAGGCTCCTTCTACCACAATTTCTACCACCAAGGCTCCTTCTACCACAATTTCTACCACCAAGGCTCCTTCTACCACAATTTCTACCACCAAGGCTCCTTCTACCACAATTTCTACCACCAAGGCTCCTTCTACCACAATTTCTACCACCAAGGCTCCTTCTACCACAATTTCTACCACCAAGGCTCCTTCTACCACAATTTCTACCACCAAGGCTCCTTCTACCACAATTTCTACCACCAAGGCTCCTTCTACCACAATTTCTACCACCAAGGCTCCTTCTACCACAATTTCTACCACCAAGGCTCCTTCTACCACAATTTCTACCACCAAGGCTCCTTCTACCACAATTTCTACCACCAAGGCTCCTTCTACCACAATTTCTACCACCAAGGCTCCTTCTACCACAATTTCTACCACCAAGGCTCCTTCTACCACAATTTCTACCACCAAGGCTCCTTCTACCACAATTTCTACCACCAAGGCTCCTTCTACCACAATTTCTACCACCAAGGCTCCTTCTACCACAATTTCTACCACC
>BOPN01003888.1:136457-138957 GCA_017312705.2 Penaeus japonicus | reverse complement strand
GAGAGAGCGAGAGATGGAGACCAAGAGTATGAAAGTTGAACACACAAACAAACAAACAAACCCAAAATAAACCCCAATCCAGGTGGTGTGACGCTCCCTTCCTCGGAGAGACCAAGCTCCACTTCCCACACCCATTAAGGCATTAATTCCCAGGCACTTCCAGCTGTGACAAATCACGTCCCTGAAAAATATGCACAGATTTTCTTCATTTCTGCGGACTTAACCTCTCCCCTCCTACCCTCCTCCCCTCCTCCCCCTCCCTTCCCTCTATCCCTCCCCCCCCCTCTCTCTCTCTCCCCTCACCATACCCCCCCCCCTACCTCGCGATCCTGGTCCCCTCTTTCGCTCATCTCTTAAATCAGCCACTTTATCATAAAAATAGAGAGAGAGAGAGAGGAGATAAAAAAAAAGAAAGAAAGAGGAGTAAGAGGAGGAGGAGGAGGTCTTCCGTCTCAGAGAATCAATGAAGCATCTCCTGAAGGATCTGGCGGGAGAGTGTAAGAAGATCTCCGAGATCGCGATTTTCCCGCCATTAGGATCCCGCGCTGCCACCACGCACCGTCCGCGGGGCTAAACAATATCTCTCTATTATTTTCTTTTTTTATCTTTTAGAGAGCGCGAGGTATAAATGATAATTTGATTTGGATTTTGCGTGTATTGGGTGAGGGATGGGGATGGGATGGTGGGGGGGGGGGGAGAGGAGGAGAAGGGGATTGGGAGGGATTCTTTTTATTATAAGAAGAAAGGAAAGGAAATATCAATTTTATTTTCCTTGAGGAAAGGTTGATTTTATCTTACATTTGTAATATTGGTCCAGAATGGCTTTTATTCCTTTACTTTGGTCTATCATTATGTATATCTATCTATCTATCTATATATATATAAACATATGTATATATATATATATATATATATATATATATACATATATATATATGTATATATATATATATACATATATATATATATATATATATATATATATATATATATATATATATATGTACACACACACACACACACACACACACACACACACACATATATATATATATATATATATATATATATATATATATATATATATATATATATATATACATATATATCTATATATATACATATATATATATATATATATATATATATATATATATATATATATATATATATGTTTGTGTGTGTGTGTGTGTATGTGTGTGTGTGTGTGTGTGTGTGTGTGTGTGTGGTGCACAAACACATAAAGACATGACATAAAAATTATGTATATAATTTTGATTACAATAGCTTTAAGGGGAAGATCTAGAAACAAATCTATACATGTGCCTATCACAGAGAGAGAGAGAGAGAGAGAGAGAGAGAGAGAGAGAGAGAGAGAGAGAGAGAGAGAGAGAGAGAGAGAGAGAGAGAGAGAGAGAGAGAGTGAGAGAGAGATCAACTTATTAAAGGAGGAACAAGAAAACGGAAACCAGTTGAAAGATGAAATAAAGATAAGGACATTATTGGTAAGAATTACGATGCTAATGATGATGATGATGATAAGCACAACAACAAAAGTGGCATCCTTGATAATGATGAACATAATGATGACACTAACAAGAGTATCAGTGATAATTATAATGATAATAATGATAACAACAATAATAATTATGATAATAGTAATAATGGTAACAACAATAATAATGATAACAACAATAATAATTATGATAATAGTAATAATGGTAACAACAATAATAATGATAATAAAAACAATGATGATAAAAGTGATAGTAATGATAATGGTAATCGTAATAATAGCAACAATAAAGATAATAATATCAATGATAATGATAGTAATGATAGCAATGATAATTTAAATAATGATAATCATGATGAAAATGATAATACCGAAAGTAATGGGAAATGTAATATTAATGACAACGAAAATATTGATGTTAAAAAAATCCATTATAACTACAACCCTTACCAGAATAGCAAAACGACAACCATGATAACAATAATGATAAAAATGATAATAATAATAATGATAACTTTTTTTAGACACGACCACAGCCACGTTCAGTAATCTTCCTGAAACCACCTCAAAACAACCTAGCACCAGGTAAAGGGGGAGGAGGGGGGGGCGAGAAGTGCCCCCTCCCCTGCACGTCTTTCGTCTTTATCTACCCCCCCCCCCACCTCCTCTCCTATTCTTTCCCTCCCCCCCCCCTGTCCCTCTCCCCTTCATCTCCGCCTATTCGGGTCTATACTCCCTGCTCACTACTATTACCCCCTCCCCGCACCCCTACCCCCCGCACCCTTCCTTCTATCCATTACACCCGTATCTCTATCCCCTACCTACCCCTATCTCTACCCCACCCCCACCCCCAACCTCCACCCCCACCCCCACCCCTCTTACCCACCTACCCCCAACCCCACTCCCACCCTCACCCCTCTTACCTTCCTACTCTATTCTATTCCTCCCTCCCCCCCTCCACACACGTTACCCCTACCCCCCTTA
>BOPN01003888.1:113957-118957 GCA_017312705.2 Penaeus japonicus | reverse complement strand
GAATATGATAATGAGGATATTGATAATGATAACAATAAAATGATCATATTAAGGACAATAATAATGACAATACTGACAATGAGTATGATAATGAGGATATTAATAATGATAACCATAACAATTATCATAATAAGATTGAGGATGATGATAACGGGAATAATGATAATGATAACAATGATAAGATGAATAACAATAATGACAATAATGAGAAAGAGAGAGAGAGAGAGATAGGTAGATAGATAGATAGAGAGAGAATGAGGAAGGGGGGTTGGAAAGGCAGTGAGGTAGAGAGAGACAGAGAGAGAGAGATAAATGGATAGATAAAGCGAGAAATAAAATGGGTAGATAGATAGAGAAAGGAAAGGAGATTGGAAATACTGTGAGAGAAAGAAGAAAGCACACACACACACACACACACACAGAGAGAGAGAGAGAGAGAGAGAGAGAGAGAGAGAGGAAGGGAGATTGGAAAGGCAGTGGCACCCGCGTCTATATAGCGTTAGTCACACACAGATCAGTACAAGGCTATGCGAGGGATGCCAGGTCACATTCAGGCGTACCAACAGGGTGATGGAGGTGTTATGAGGCTGTTATTGAGGTATAACAAACACTCGCCTAATCCAATGTTGGCAATTCTGATATCTCTAGAATATTGGACGGCTCTCTCTATGCCTTTGCTGTTTTGCTCTATATTTCTATATTCTAGTGCTGGCCGCTTGTTTTGCTCTATATTCGTGGATTTTATGGCGGAGGGGAGCGAGCACGTCTGGCGAGGGCTTTCTGCAGTGGGAATTTTGGCAGACGCTCTCGCTTCGAAGGGAAAGGGTGAAGGGAGGGAGAGAAAGGGTGGAAGGAGGGAGGGAAAGGGTGGAAGGATGGAAGGAAAGGGTGGAAGGAGGGAGAGAAAGGGTGGAAGGAGAGAGGGAGAGAAAAGGAAGGAAAGGGTGGAGGGAGGGGAGGGAGAAAAAGGTAGGGAAAGGGTGAAGGGATGAAGGGAGAGAAAGGGAAGAAATGGAGATGTAGGGAAGGAAGGGTGGAAGGGGAATGGGGATTAAAGGGAAGAATGAAGGGTGGAAAGGAGAGGGCGGAGGGAGAAAGGGAGGGGGAATTAAAGCATAGAAAAGGGGAAAGGGAGGAGGAAGAGACGGGAGAAGATTGGTGGTGGAGGCGAAAAAAAGGAGAAGAAAGGGTAAAGAGGAGAACGGGAAGGAGAAGGGGAGGAGGGTAACGGGAAGGGAAAGAGGGGGGAGAGAATGAGAGAAAGGGAAGGTAGGATGAAGGAATTGGAAGAGGTAGAAAGGGGGTGAAGGCGAGGGAGAAGAAGAAGAGGAAGACGGATGGGCCAAGAGAGAGGATAGGATATAGGGAGAAGCGGGGAGGAGAGGAGGATATAAGGACGGGGGTGGGGGGGGGGGAGGATGAGGGAGATAAACAGCACGAGGAAGACAGGGAAGGAAAAGAAAGGAAAATTAAGAGAGAGAAAGGATAAGAAAAGGGATAGGATAGAATAAAATGAAGGAGGGGATGGGAAGGAGAAGGAAGAAAGGAATACTGGAAAGTGAAACGAGGAGAAGATGGAGAATAAGATAATAGACAAGGAGAAGAAAATATCAGGGGAAATAAATGGACAGAGAAAAGTGAGAGGAAAGGATAGATGAAGAAAGGAAAGGAGACAGGAATAGAAAGCAATAGATGAGAACTATGGAAGGGAAATGTGGAAAGTAGACAGAGTAAGAGAACAAATAGATAGGTAGATATGTATGTATCTATCTAGAGCTTTATCTATCCGTTTATCTATATTCACATTCATCAATTTACACGTTTATCTATTCATAATGATAGTTATTAATGTATCATCTATTTATCTATATATATGTGAGTATGTTTGGAATGCATATAGGAAGGCGTAGATATGTGTACATACAAAGTATATGTTCATTGATCTATCTATCTCTATATATTTCCATCTATCTATTTACTTACCAACTTACCTACGTACAAGCATGTGCATTTGTGTACGTATGTGTATACATATTTCCGTGCTGATGTGCATAGATAAGTATATATTGTCAAACAAATCGAGTATCTTCTTATATCTTTATCTACCTACATATATAACTCATCAACCAATCTATCTATCTATCTATTTAAATACATAAAGCATAACCACATGCATATTGTGTATCAACTCTACGTTATCTATATGTGTACTTGGTTAGTCCCCTTCATTCTCCCCCTCCCCCCTCCCCCCTACTACAATTTCCCTTCCTCCAACACAATAAATACAAGTAAGGAAACAGATCTTCTCCCCTCCCTGCCACCCCAACCCTCCCCCCTCCCTATCCAACAAAACCCAACAGAACCAAGTAATTCCTAACTGGCTCTTACTAGTCTGTACTTCCTTCCCTTCTCCCCTCCCCCCCCCCACCTCTTTCCAGCTTCTCCCCTCTCTCTCTTTCTCTCTCTCTATCTCTCGACCCTTTCTCCTTTTCTCCCGCTCCTGTGCCCCCTCTCTCTCCCTCTCCCCTTTTTCCCGCTCCTGTTCCCTCTCTCTCCGTCTCCCCTTTTCCCCGCTTTTCTTCTCTCCCTATCCCCCTCCCCTTTTTCCCGCTTCTGTTCCCTCCCTCTCCCTTCCACTTTCTCCCACTCCTGTTCCCTCTTTCTCCCTCTCCTTTCCACAATCTTTCCAGCTCCTCTTCCCACTGTCTCCCTCTCCTCTTCCATTTTCTTTCCAGCTCCTCTCCCCTTCTGTCTCTCTCTCCTTCCCCTCTCTCCTGTCCCTCCCCCTCCTCCTCCCCTCCCCCATCTTCTCCCCCATCCCTCCCCCTCCTCCCAAATACCCTCCCTCCCATCTCCTGTCCTCTTCCTCCTCTTCCTCCTCCTCCTCCTCCTCCTCCCTCCCTCCCTTATCCAGAAGGGATTTCCTTCCCCTCTCCCTCTCTCCCGCCCCTCATCCACCCTCCTTCTACCTCTCTCCCATTCTCTCCCCTCTTGACCCCCCTCCCAGCCCCCCCAGCCCCCCCCCCCTTTGCAACCAACACAGCGCCCGGTTGGAACCCCCGCTCGCCAGGCCCTCTGCCGATGAGGTTGTAATCCAATCAGCCATAACGTAATGATGACCAATGTTTGGGATGGCCTCGCCAGCGCCCCCGCCGCCGCCGCCGCCGCCGCTCTCGCCCTCGCCTCCTCCTTCTCTCCTCTTGCTTCTCTTCTTCTTTTCCTCTTGCTTCTCCTCCTCTTCTTCTCTTGCTTCTCCTCCTCTTCTTCTCTTGCTTCTCGTCCTCTTCTCCTCTTGCTTCTCCTCCTCTTCTTCTCTTACTTCTTGTCCTCTTCTCCTCTTGCTTCTCCTCTTATTTCTCCTCTTCTTCTTCTCTTGCTTCTCGTCCTTTTCTCCTCTTGCTTTTCGTCCTCCTCTCCTCTTGATTCTCCTGTTGCTTCTCCTATTCTTCTCCTCCTCTTCTTCTCTTGCTTCTCGTCCTCCTCTCCTCTTGCTTCTCCTCCTCTTCTCCTGTTGCTTCTCCTATTCTTCTCCTCCTCCTTTTCTCTTGCTTCTCCTCCTCTTCTCCTCTTGCTTCTCCTCATCTTCTCCTCCTTCTTCTTCTCTTTCTCAACCTCTCCTCTTATTGCTCCTCATTTTTGCTTATCCTCCTCTTCTCCCTGCCTCTCCTCCTCTTGCTTTTCCTCCTCTTCTCCCTGCCTTCCCTGCTCCTTCTCCTCCTCTTCACTTCCTCTCTATCCTCCCCTTCTTCCTCTCTTGCTTCTCTTCCTCTTCTTCTTGCCTCTCCTCCTCCTCCTCCTCCTCCTCTCCTCTTGCTTATCCTTCTCTTCTCCCTGCCTCTCCTCCTTCTTCTATTCTTCTTTATCTTTTGTTCCTTCCTACTCCTCTCTTGATTCTATTTCTCTTTCTTTTCAATTTCCTCTCCCATCCTTCTATCCTCCTCCTATTCCTCTCCTCTTTCTCTTCCTCTTCTCTCCTTCCATCCTCCTCCTCCCCTCTTCTTCTCCACTTGCTTCACCTATCCCTCTGTTTTCTTCTTGATCTTTTCCTATTTTTCCCTTATTATGCCTTCCTCTTTGTTCACACATTCTTCTCCACTCCTCCTCTAATTATCCTCTTTCTCTTTTTTTTCCTCCTCCCTTTCCTTCCCGCATTCTCGTCTTCTCTTCCTATCTTTTCCCATTCTATTTCTTCCTTTTTTTTTCTCGTTCTCATCTTTCACTTTTCACTTCATTTTCTTCTATCTCCGCATTCCTCTCTTGCCTCCTCGTCTTCTTTCTAAATCTTTTTTTCCTCCTCCATTTTTTTTTTTTTTTTTTTTTTTTTTTTTTTGCTTATTATCCTATCTATGTATTCATCTATTCACTTATATATTTACGTATTTATTCAACTTGTTTAATCCTTTATGTTCTTATCATTATTTTATTTTTCAAATCAGACGGTGATATCTGTATATATGGAAATATTATTTTGCATTTACTAAAATAATAATAATGATAATAATAGCGTCGTCTATGGATATGTGTATTTGCCTCTATCTTTATCTCTACAATATGCCTATCTGTCTTTGTATATTCTTGTCTTTCTCCGTGTTTTTCTCTGCATATGCCTGTTCTGCTTCTGCCTTCGTGTATATATTTGCCTGTTTGTCTCTGTCTTTCTATTTGCATTGGCCTATCCATCTATCTCTCTGTCTATACATCCCTGTCTGTTTCTACAGTAAATGTCTACGTCAGTTCTTGGTTCTTTATATAGTTGTCGTCTCCCTCTTTGTGTTTGCATATTCGTATCTGTCTCTGCTTCTAACTATCCAGGTTTTGCTTCCATACAAAGATATCTATTTCTATCGTTGACTCGGTAATGCCTGTCTGTCTCTGTCCTTATTCAGTATGTACCCCGTCTGTTTCTTTGTTCCTACATATGCCTCTCTGTTTCTGTATGCATGTTTCATAATTTTTGTACAAGCCTGTCTCTCTGTCTATCTCTGCTTCCGTATCTGTAT
>BOPN01003888.1:103957-106457 GCA_017312705.2 Penaeus japonicus | reverse complement strand
TAATATTATTATTGATAAGAGTGAGGATAATGATAACAATGGTGGTAATAATGATAATGATAATAATAACTATGATGATAGTAATACCGGTAATAATGATCATAATGATAATAATGATGATAATAATAATGATAGTAACAATATGCCGTGTTGGGCAAACATAACGAATTGACTGATTGATTGGTCATTTAAAATCATTTGAAGTGCTGAGGTTTGAAAAGAAGACATCAAATTATTCAATTATTGCATGAATGGTTGTGGAATAAACATATAGAAATGATATCATACTTTCATGTAAATTGATGTCTAGGGATATGAGCTGAATGACTACAGTGAGTCTTTTAAGTTGTATTTGTGTATTATGTATATCTAATATACGAAAGTAGATAGATAAGACACAGTCATTTTGGTTTTACTCGTTAGATGAAGAATTCAGCAGGACTACGAAATGTTACGATTTAATTTACTTTCTAAACCATGGCTGTGTCTTATCAGTCTATTAGTTATTGTGATTATTTTTTTTATACGAAATTAGTTTTGTATTGCGCACACTTAAGGATGTGTTATACCACTACAGGGTTTGTTCATCCATAGCAAAGTGAATTTGATGTGTGGGATTTAGTATTATGTGTACTGGAAAGCAAGTGCATCTTAGTCACAAATGTTTTGAATATGAATAACTAATGAGTATTATTCCTATTCTAACGCATGGATATCACAGACTGTAAAACATCAACTGCAGATTCTATGTATTTGCTGTTTAATTATGAAAAAAAAGAAAAAAATGACAGCACGTTTCTGACAAAAGTGGAATATAGAATGCTTTCCCGTTGTGTGGACCGTCTATCCAGACACTGCCAACCGTTTCTAAAAAAAAACTCTTTTCAGTAATTGTGTGACGCAAATGATATGCAAAGTTATTTTCTGGGAGATAGTAAGTACATACGGTTGATGTCCATTTGTTAAGCATATTCTTATTCCATCATAACCTCGAAACGCATCAACCAGCGGCATAATTAGGAGGCGAAAAGACCGTCCTCTGCCCCCGTACCCGACTCCTCTCAGAGCGCAAAACCTCTGCCTCTTCCACGTTAAATCAAAACCACTCCTAAGTCACCGGCTTACACTAGCTCGGACAACACCAATTCCCGTGACTTACGAGACTTAAGGAACTCGTACTTGACGGCTGAACACGACGGCCGAGGGATCTGCAGAGGGAAGGGAAGGTAAATAACCGACAGGTGTAAAACGCCATTGCGAATAATGGAGAGCCGAAGGTTCATGACTCTGCTGTGCGTTATGGCTTCGATTCGGAATCGGCTGCGGTTTCGAGCGCGCTGTGGATCGGAGAATCGGCGTGATTACCGGGATTTCTTTCGTAAGATGTATAACGCGAGGCTTTGGATGTGAGTGGATGGGGAAAGGTGGATGAAGGGTGGAAGGGGAGGGGGGTGAGGGAGAGGGGAGGAAAGAAAGGTTTAGGAGGTTAGGAGGGGGGAGGGGGCTAGGATAAGAGGATGGGAATGGAGAGGAGGAGGTTCTGGGAGAGAATGAGGAGGGATTGTGCGTAATGAGGTAGATGGGGGGGGGGGGGTACGTGTATTGCGAGAGCCGCGTGTAACAGGCGTTTATAAATGTATATGTCTACAGGCATGCACGGACACACACACACACACACACACACACACACACACACACACACACACATCACGCCAGCATCTGTATAGACGTGCGTATGTTAAATGCAACAGTAATACTTAATGGTCATGATGACAATGACAGCAACAGAAAATATCAATAAGAGAGCGAGCGAGAAAGAGAGAGAGAGAAAGAAAGAGAGATAAAAAGATAGAAAGAAGAGAGAGTGAGAGAGAGAGAGAGAAGGAGAAAGAGAGAGAGAAGGGAGAACGAGAGAGAGAGAGAAGGGAGAAGAGAGAGAGAGAGAGAGAGAGAGAGAGAGAGAGAGAGAGAGAAAGAGCGAGAACGAGAGAGAGAACCATTGCATAAGGAAGAAAAACATTTTGTGCTGCTCGGAAGAGGCAATACATCAAATCAATGCAAAAGGAGAGGACTGTGGAAAGTTTGTGATATAAAAGAAAAAAAACAACCAAATTTCACCATGAAGTGAATAAGAAAATACCAATTTCAAATGGTAATATGTATATATACATATATATTACATACATACATACACAAACACACACACACACACACACACACACACACACATATATATGTATATATATGAGAAGATGGTAGAATGCAGTAACGCATTTTTAATATATACAAATATTTACCTCCCTGACCGGAGATGTTCAACCAGACGCCTTATGAGATGTCATGGACATTACCTATGTGTTCTTGCCAGAACAGTGATAGCGAGGTTTCACGAACATCTCCCACGGGCACTCGGCAGCCACGGAATCACAAATTCAAGTCCCAAATCAAGT
The DNA here is from genome assembly GCA_017312705.2 of Penaeus japonicus. NCBI lineage: Eukaryota > Metazoa > Arthropoda > Malacostraca > Decapoda > Penaeidae > Penaeus > Penaeus japonicus. Next base: position 104,007 of record BOPN01003888.1, on the reverse strand, counting down.
TACCAAGGTTATATGTGTGAGAAGATGGTAGAATGCAGTAACGCATTTTA
>BOPN01003888.1:85000-91744 GCA_017312705.2 Penaeus japonicus | reverse complement strand
AATGCCTCCTAATCCAGCCAAGCCTTCTTGACCTCCGCTAATCATCTGTTTACAGAACAATAAATTGCAAAATCGTTATCGCAAACAAACAGCTTGCCGCACGACCCTTCCGCCGCGCATAACCCCATCAACAATAACCATTCACCACAACCAATAACCTCTAATACCGTCCATCACAAAAGACCGACGACGTGCAACACTGTTAATCACTCCGCCCAATAAAGAGCAATGTCGTCAATCATCACTATCAACAACTAGAAACGTTTGTCATTAAACGTGATGAAAAGGGGCGCCTTCCTCCCTCGCCCAGAAGCAATGCTCTCACCTTGCCACCCCCCACCCAGCCCCCCTATCGCCCAAGAAACCCCCCCTCAACTCCCCCCTCTTCTCTTCGCCCCATTACCTCCCCCCTTCCCCTACCCCCTACCCCCTCGCGAAGAGAAGGTGCGAGAGACGGTAATGCAACGAAATAAAACGGCTGGTCGTTATTACGCCCGTCATTTCTCCGGCGGAGGAAAGATGGCCGACTTATACAGCACTTGTATAAGGAGTATTAGGAGTGAGGGGAGCGAGGGGAGAGAGGGGAGAGGGGAGCGAGGGGAGAGAGAGGGGAATGAGGGGAGAAGGGAGAGGGGGAGGTGGTAGCCTTTCCCTCTTTACACAAGCAGCTCATTCCGGTGCCAATGGGCTCTACCTTCATCACTGTAAAAGCACAGTGACAACTCTTTAGGTAGAGCGGGAAATAAAAGCTTATTTAGGAGTGTCTTCGGGGTTATGGGGGAAGGGGAAGGGGATGGAATGGGGAAGGGGGTGAAAGGGGGAGGGGGTGGAAGGTGAAAGGGGGAAGGGGGTGGAAGGGGTAAGGGAGTGGAAGGGGAGAGGAGAGGGGGAATGTGAGGGGGGACGGTAAGGCAGAGGGGTAAAGGAGGAGGCTAAGGGGGAAGGGGGAGAGGAGGAGCAAGGGAGGGGTAAGGGAGGAGGAGGCTCTGGATAGGTGAGAGGAGAAGGGTAGGGTTAGGGGAGGTGGGTGGGGAGGAGGAGGAGGAGTGCTAGGGGAGGTGAGAGGGTAGGACAAAGGTAAGGGGGAAGTAAAGGTGAGGGAAGATGGGAGGGGAGGAGAGGTGAGGGAAGAAGGAAGGGGAAGGAGAGGTGAGGGGGAAGGGAGGAAGGGAGGGAGGGAGGGGGAACCTAGCCTCTTGTACTGAATAGCGAAGGAACGGGCAGCGAGACTGGACGCGTGACAAAGTGTATTTTCTCCCTGTAATCCGAGAGAGTAAAGTCTACGGCAACTTCACGCGGCCGAAGAAAATGCAGGTCGATTGAGATCACCTGTGAGTGTTTCTTGCAGTTTCGCGGATCTCTGTTTTCTCTCGTTTTTCTTTCTTTCTTTCTTTCTTTCTTTCTTTCCTTTTTAAGTGTAAATGTAAGTCTTTCTCTGTTTCTTTCTCTCTCTCTCTCTAACAATACTAATGAGGATTATCAGAATTCCGGTAACAACAAACTATTAATAACATTGCAATGATAAAGGAAATGATAATCAATTATTCAATCATCATTTAATCCTTCCCCCGTCCATAGCTGGATAAAAGGTGACATTTTGTGCGTATATTGCAACTTCGTATATCCATGCCACTTACTAGGGAATTCATATGGGCTTCAAAAGGTTTTTTTTTCCATGTACCTCCCTCGTATATTTGAGGCATTTTTTTTTTCTTTCTTCCTAATGGTATAATCAGATTTAAAATTGTTTCGGTTAAGACTGAGTTATACCTTGCCAAATGACGGAGATATTATTTCGAGAAAACCGCGAGTGATAGTATGCGCTTACTTCTCTCACTTTTCGTTCTTGTAATTCATATATCTATCTAAATGTCATCAAAAGCTTAAATTTTATATTTGTACTTTGCTGTCCTTCTGTTGGCAATGATGATAATGATAATAAGGATGATATTGATGATGATAATGATAATAAAAATGGTAATAGGGGTAGTAATGAATGATAATGATAACGATGATAATGATGATGATGATAATAGAAATGATAATGATGATAACAAGAACAGTTATAACCAATATATTGATAAATCCCTTACAAGGACCGTCCCACATGGAGGGGGGGGGGGGTCCTTTCCTCTTTCCTCACTACCGTACACCCATGAGTGGTAGTCTGGTACAGAGACTAAGAGGAAAATAGAGACCATTCCATCCGACCTTTCAGAGACTAGCACCACCACTTCTACCACAGTCTACTACTACTACCTCCAGCACTGAGGAATGGACGTCACAAATCTGGAGAAAAGGAAGATGGTCTATGACGTAGGAAGAATGAGACATCGCTACTCTGGCTTGAGGCAGAATGAGGTCGAATTCTGATATGAGAAGCGACACGAAACTCATTTCAGAATAATTATCTAGAAATTTGTTATCATATTTCACTCATTTTCCCATTTAGAAGTAATTTTCGTATATATTGTCTATGCGACAAGGTGGCAACCAGCAGAAGGGGGGTCGTATAGGTACTTTTCTTCAACCAATGTGTTTCGATGAAGGTCAGAGAGTCGGCATAACTACGTCACTGCAACGCTCACTGATGTCACTAGATATCAGACTGTTTTCAGACTGAGTTCGAGACTTCAAATCTCCGATGAATCGCCTCCCACCACAGGCAAGGTACTGTACTTACTATATGGTGACTTTCCCCATGATAAAATCACGAAATTATCGAAAATGTTTAAATGCCGTCAGGGTAATACAGCGCTAACACCCCCCTTGGTCGGCAGATCGACCCCGTCCAGGCTCGTAAGTTTACACTGTCGCCTGTTGGTCACTCTACTGTGGCTGAGCACCACAGGGGGTAAGTACCAAGCTCAGACTCGTTGACACACACTCACGCGTCAACACACGCTGAAAGAGGCCGGGCTCACCACTGAAACCATAGCCCGGGCGAAGCATCTACTTCGCATATCTGACTTATCCTTATTCTTATCATGTTTATATTTCTTATAATCACTCTATTCGTCTTAAGTCCTAAATTAAAGGGCTGCTACGCGCACTCAGATATCACAATACCTTAAACATAGATCATATAAGAAAAACAAGAGTAATTTGTTTTAGTTTTCCCTCTCTTCATTACTACAAAGACTCGCCGTCATGTCAAAGAAAACGGGATATTCCGATTCAGCTCTGATAAAGAAACGATTTCATTTTCCCATTCTTTTCTGATGTCTCCTCCACTCTATTCGATTTGCTTTGAAAAGGAAAAAGAAAGAAGGAAGGAAGAGGCAGAATGTATTAGAGAACCTTCAGGAAAGCATTATACCATATAATTGAGTCTACTACGATCTCGCGCCTTAATCGAGGTAACCATTGCGTCAAAATGTCTTGCCTTTAACAGTGTCCATTTCGAGAGCAAGGGGCTTGTTGGTGAGGCAACAATACTGCCTTAGTGTATGATTCACTTATTGGTTACAGTGACCTTATATCATATGTGAAGATGGGCCCTCAAAAGCATCCATAGGTTTCAACGAGAAAGAGAAAAAAATCGCGAATTAATAATAAAGAAGTGTAAAAATAAGAGTTGATGAGTATAAATAAATAGTATGCCTTCCTCCTAGATGGAAGACAAGATTGACACCCACTTGTAAGGTATCGGATCACCATTAAAGACAAAATAAAGAATAAGAATCAAAGGCTACTGTCAATGCAAATCTGTAGTGTATAGTGAATGTCTGTACATCTGTACATGAAAGAATGTCTGGATATCTATATCTATAGAATATCTATATCCGTACAGATGTAGACTGTACGATATGTGTTTGAAAGCATGTCTACGCAAGTGTACTGTCTTTTGTTTTTCTTTGGGTCGTGAGTGTAACTACATGTTAGTTCAAATCTTCACTTGTGTCTATAAAAGCATGTCTATGAAAGGTATGTGAATCCAGGTCAGTATGAGTGCGAATGCTTAATATGAGGTAGTGTCTTTGTTTGTGTATGTTAAGACTCATCTTTATGAGTTAAAAAAAACAGTGCATGTGAATATGATTGCATCAGTATATCACTGCAGTGCAAATATGTGAGTGCATGTTCGCGTCAAGCACTTGTGTAAATGAGTGTATTTGCGTTTTGAAACCTGAAAGTAAAGTAAAGAATGTATGATAGAGAAGAAGAAGAAAAGAAAGAAAAAAAAGACACAATTAGAAAAAAAAATGTAAGAAATGAGAATTGGAATGAATTAAGAAATGGGAAAAGAGGAGATGATGAGTATGAAATGACAGGAAATGAGACAATGTGAAACGCATTAGACTGAAGCATCATTCTCATTCTTATTCGTATTCTTAATCCTACTATTGTGGTTTGTGATTATCATTATTATCATTATTTTATCACTATTATTACTAGTACCATTATCATTGTTATTATCGTCATTACTATTATTATTGTTGTTATTTTTACCATTGTTATTACCAATATTATCAGCATCGTTATGATCATCATTATTATCATTATCATCATCATTATCAATATCATTATCATCATTATAATCCTCATCAATATAATTATCATTTCTACTACTACTATCATAATCATTATTATAATTATTGACATTGCTATCACTATATCACTATATCAATATATACTATACTAGCCTCATATATGCCATGCATGCAACACACACACACACACACACACACACACGCACACACACACACACACACACACACACACACACACACACACACACACGCACACACACACGCACACACACACACACACACACACACACACACACACACACACACACACACCATAGTTCAACACACAAAAATCTCTCGACACGGGAATAAAACGTTTGTGACAAAGTGTTTCAGAAAGGCTTTGCTCTCTGCAGTGTTGCGAGAATATGGGGCCAGTTCTTCATTATGATTAATTTATAAAGTATTACATATATATGCATAAAGTATTATGTATATTTTATAAAGCATTATATATTTATGTAAGTTTAACTGTTAGGAAGACAGATGATAACACTCATTAGATTGATATAAAAAGCTATTGAAAGAGAAGACAATGATAATTCTAATAATGATAATTATAACAACAACACTGATAATGATAATAATGATAATCAAAACAACAATAACAATGACAATGATAATTATAATGATTAAAAGAACAACAACAATGATAATGATACTAATACTGATCATAAGAATGATGATTCTAATACCAATGATATCAAAGGCAATAATGATTTAATAACAGTAATTACAATCATAAAGTTAATAGTGATAATAATGAAACAATCGTGATAAAAATGATGATATAATGATAATGATAACAATAATAACGATAGCTATAGGGAGAATATTAATAATCATAAAAATCATAATGGTGAAACATATCTAGATTAAATACATCCTTTAAGCCATTATTCCTTAGCTTAATTTAGTCGCAGTATTATCTTGCTTAACTTTATTTCTATTTTATGTTTACTTTATTTTATCATTTTTTTTATTATCCTAATTGAAAAACGACATGTGTGAAACTTCCCTTTGTTAAGAAATTCGAATCTAGTGACATGTATTGATTATTTCCATAAGTTTTCGATCACGTGAATGCATATGGAATGAATGAATGAATAAATAGATGCATATGAAGGAAATGAATGTACATGATGTATCATTCATGTATTTTTATACATAATGAATGAATATTTTTTTGTTGTTGTATTTTTTGTGTTTTTGTATTTATCTTCATTATTTTGAATGATATTCGAAATTATCGTTATTATTATCATTATTATTGGTAGCAGTGTTGCCATTTTTGTTATCATCATCGTTATTATTTTCATTGTTATTATCCTTATTGTTATAATTTCCATTCTTCGTCTTCTTCTTTTTCTTCTTATTCCTATCATTGTCATTTTCAGTTTGATCATCATTATGACTTTCATTGTTATTATTGTTATTGTTATCATTACTATTATTGTTATTATGGTTATTATTATTATTATTATTCTCATTATTATTATCATCATCATTATTATCATAATTATTATCATCATTATTATTATTATTATAATCATAATTATTATCAATATTGTTATCATCATTGTTATCATCATCATCATCATTATAATCATTACTATTATCATTATCATTATCATTGTAACGCTCTTAATCATTATCATTACTATCATTCCCAATATCATTATAGAAGACATGATTACGAATACTGCAAATATCACGATTACTTTTGTTATTGTTGTCACTATATTATCCTGATTGTGATCATTATCATTATCATTGTTATTATCATTGTTATGATTATCGTCAATATCATAATGATTATTATCATCATTTTTTATCATTATCATTACTACTGTCCTCCTTATCGTTCTTATTATCACTATGATCGTCCTTGTATTTATTATTATTATATATTGTCACTTTATCATCAATATTTCATCACTTAATTTATCATTATCATTTAGCATTATCATAATATTAGTGTTATCATATTCACTATCATCAGTATTGTTTCTATCATTATCATCATTTTCATCATCATCATTGTTACTATAATTATTATTATAATCATCATTGTCATTATTTTACCTGACATCATAATTATTATCATGATTGTTTTGTTCTTGTCATTATCATCATTTTCGTTATTTCCGTTATCATCATCATCATTATTAGAATCATCATAAAAAATGTACTGCTATCTTCTTTTATTCTT
>BOPN01003888.1:65000-67500 GCA_017312705.2 Penaeus japonicus | reverse complement strand
TGCTGATGGACGGCAAGACAGCGACTTGCAACGATGCCATCAACGTACGGGGGGCGGGGTGTCCAGGTCGACAGCCGCCTCACCTTCACTAGCCATGTCAGAGGAATAGCCAAAAACGCTGCAGGAAAACTGGCCTGTAGAAGACGCAAGCTGACGCCAGCTGAAGCCCAACGCCTCGTGTCTTACAAGATTAACTCATACGATCGCCAGGTACACTTCCAGCCCCTCCGGCACCGACGTGATGTTGCAGCGCTGTGTGTGTGCTGTACAAATTGCACAAGCAACACGTTCTCCCATCTCGCCTCGCAACGACTCGATCCGATCCAGGAACGGCAGCATCCTATCAGCATCCTATAACGCTCGGAGCTCCTACACTCGGACCCAAGGGGTCAAGTTCCCTTCGTCAGGACTGAGCCGTATCTCCGCTCCCTCCTGCCCAAGAACACCCGGCTTTGGAACACGATGGCACAGCAAACTGCCCTGTACACAGTGTACAGCCTACCCAGTCTTCAAGCATTCAAAACTGCTGTGCACTTTTGGCGGCTTCAACATGACTCTGGATAACTGTAATGATTTTGATGGTTAAGTTGAAATTACGTAATTGAGCTTAGATATGAACGGTTTATTATTATCATTGTTATTATTATTATTTATTATTATTATTATTTCTTAATGATTTTTCAACGTAATAGACTAAAAAAGTTTTTAACAGGTTAAGCTTAGATAGACTTCCCTTGATAAGAAAGTCTATAACAATAATATATATATATATATATATATGTGTGTGTGTGTGTGTGTGTGTGTGTGTGTGTGTATACATGTATATATCTATCATAAAGTATAAAACAATAACAAATGAGAGAGAGAGAAAAAGGAAGAGCGTAGATGATTGAAAACAAGAAAGAATTAAACAGATGAATAACAAAAGAGAAAACGCTAACCCCCCCCCCCAAAAAAAAAAAAAAATGCTTCCAGTAAATTGCAAAATGAAGGAAGAATAGTGATGGAGGAGATGTAAAAAAGGAAGAAAAAGGAAAAGAAAGAAAGAAAGAAAAGAAGAAGAAGAAGAAAAAACATGCACATAAAAAAAGCAAAACAGGAGAATGAGGGGAATACAAGAATAGAAGAAAGAAAAGAGCGAGAAGGAGAGAATGATAGATCGGAGAGGTTCAGAAGGAGGAAGAACGGGGGGAGGGGATAATGATGGAGAAAGAAAGGAAAGAGAGTGGAAGAGAGGATGATAAGAGATGGATAGATAGATGGATAGATTAATAGGTGGTTTGATTGGCGGCTCGATGGATGATTGGATGAAGGGATGGATGGATGAATGGATGGATGGATTGAAGGATAGATGGGTGAGTCGATTGACAGGTGGGTGCATGATTGGCTGAAAAGAAGGATAGAGGGAGGATAGGATGGATAGATGGAAGGATGGACGAATGGATGATTAGATGGATAGAGAGAGCGAAGGATTTAGGATGAATGAATGAAGAGATGTGTATAAGAATATAAAAGTAGATGTATGGGTGGATGGAAATGAAGGACAGGTTGATGGATAGATTGTGGATGAGCGGATGGAAAAGATGGATGAATGGATTGACGAAGTTCTACGAGGAGAAGAAGGGGAGAGGATGAAGGAAGGAAGGAAAATTAATGGATGGATGGATGGATGAATAGAGGAATGGGCGGTTGGATGGATGAATAGGGGGATGGATGGATAGAATGACGAATGAAAGAAGGAGAGAGGAGGAATAAATGGAGGGATAGGCGGGTGGATGGAATGATGGATGGATGGATGGATGGATGAAGGGAGGGATGGAAGGAGGTAAGAGGAGTGATGGAAGCAGGGAGGCGGTGAAGGGAAATGATGGAGGGAGGAAGGGAGGGAGGGAAAGAAAGTGATGAAAAAAGGGAGAGAGAGAGAGGGAAGTGAAGGAGGGAGGGAGGGAGGGAAGCGAAGGAGGGAGGAAGGGAAGTGAAGGAGGGAGGGAAAGAAAGTGATGAAGAGAGAAAGGGAGGGATGGATGTGAAGGTAAGGGAAAGGAAAGGAAGGGAAGAGTGAGGGAGAGAAGAAAAGTGATGAAGGGAGAGAGGGAAAGGAAAAGAGGTAGGGATGGAGGTAAGGAATGAAAGAGATAAAGAGAGGGATAGGAAGAGATGGAGGGAGAGAGGAAAGGAAGATAAGTGATGGGATGGAAAGAGGAGGGGAGGAGAGGGGAGTGATGGAGGGAAGGAAGGAAAGTGATAAAGAGAGGAACCGGAGGGGATGGAGAGAGAGATGAAATAAAGGGAAGGGATGGGATGCAAAGAGAAAGGGAGGAGAGGGAAGCAATGGAGGGAAGTAAGGAGAGAGGGAAGCAATGGAGGGAAGTAAGGAGAGAGGGAAGGGAAACAATGAAGGGAGGAAGGAGAGGAAAGCGATTGAGGGAGAGAAGCAGGAAAGGGAAAGGATGGAAGTGAGGGAAAAGAGGAAGGGAGGGAAGGTAAGAGAAGTGATGGA
>BOPN01003888.1:40000-42500 GCA_017312705.2 Penaeus japonicus | reverse complement strand
GTAGTGATAATGATGATGTTGACAATGATAATAGTGCTCATGATGATGATATTGATAATATTGATAATGACCGTAATAATAGTTATGATGACTGAAAATAATGATAATGATAATAATAACAATAACGATATTCATAATGATGACAATCTAGTGATGATTATTCTAATGATAGTAATAATAATGTTACTAATTATAACGATACTAATTATAGTGATAACAATATGATAATGATGATAATGATGATTACGATAATGATGATTATGATGATTATGATGATTATGATAATGATAATTATAATGATAATGATAATGATGATAATGGTATAAATAATAATAACAGTAATAAAGAAAATGAAAAACAGTAACATATGCTGTATCACAATTCTCGGATCCTGTGTACAAAAACATGACTGAATTAACAATAAAATAGTTTTTTCTTACATCTTTATGTGTTTTGATAATTATGTTATTTGGGATTGGGGATGAGTCGATAAACGTAGATATCTTATTGAAATGCTGATACGCTTTCCTTCTTTATTGCAATATTGGGTTATCATGGTTGAAAATACAGCAGGAAATGATTCTTTCTTTCTCTCTCTCTCTCTTTTTCTCTCTCTTTCTCTATTTCGCTCCTTTCCTCTCCTCTGTCTCTGCTTCTCTCTTCCCCCCGCCCATCTCTCTCTATCTCCTCTCCTCTCTCTCTTCTTCTCTTTTCCCCTCGCCCATCTCTTTCTATCTCCTCTTCTCTCTCTATCTCCTCATTTTCTATCTCCTCTCTCTCCCCTCCCTCTCTCTCTCCCCTCCCTTCCCCACTCTCTCTCTATCTTTATCTCTCTCCCCCCCCCTCTCTCTCTCTCTCTCCCCCCTCCCCCCATCTCTCTCTATCTTTATCTCTTTCTCTCTCTCTCTTTCTCTCTCTCTCTCTCTCTCTCTCCTCCTCTCCCTCCCCCCCTCTCTCTCTATCTTTATCTCTCTCTCTCTCTCTCTCGCTCTCCCTCTCTCTCCCAATACTGTTCCCACTGTTGATATCACTCGCTCACGGCAATACCACTTAAACGGATTTTATCCCGTTTGATTAAAAACTTAGCTTCGCGAGATCAGCGCCCGATGATATTCATTATCAAAGCATCAAGACCAAAACAGGAACAGAGAGATATAATGAAGGGTACAAAAATGTATCTATCTATAACTTTATATACATACATAAACACACACACACACACACACACACACACACACATATATATATATATATATATATATATATATATATATATATATATATATATATATATATATATGTATATATATACATATGTATATACATATATATATATATATATATATATATATATATATATATATATATATATATATATATATATATATATGTGTGTGTGTGTGTGTGTATGTATATATATATATATATATATATATATATATATATATATATATATATATATATATATATATATACATGAATATATATATACATATATATATATATATATATATATATATATATATATATATATATATATATATATATATATATATATATATATATATAATATATATATAAGGTTGAAGGGGAGAATCTTCAACCTTATAAACCCAGTACTGCTATAGATAAAGATGACCAATCAACATTTCAATACAATATCTGTCTGTCTAGTCATCCACGTCCCCTTAAAAGATAATTATAAAAATCATAATGGATGTAAAAGAAAGAAAAAAAACTGTGTTATTGTTAACTCAGTAATTATTTTGTACACAGTATCTGGAAATTATGATATAAAACATACGCTGAATTAATATTTTGTGGGTTGTTAAGCAAATTAGGAGGAACGTGCACGCAATGTGACTCTGTTCAGAATAAAAGTGCAGTTGCTTTGGAAAACAAAGTTTATGCTTTAAAAAAAATCGTACCGTATCATGGGTTTAGCAATCCTCTTGTTGATGTTTACAGTGTATGAGAAAACGGACATTGGTAGATGATGCTGTAAGGCTATTTCCTATTCATAAGTCATCTGTAGATATGTGTACACATAACGGACACACACGCGCGCACACAAACACTCTTCTATCTCTCCCTCTCACAGATACGTAGACATTCACACAAACACACATACACACACACACACACACAGACACACGTACACAGAAACCCTCTTTTGCATCACTCAAAATGGCTCACATCCACCCTCTCCTCTCTCTCTCTCTCTCTCTCTCTCTCTCTCTCTCTCTCTCTATATATATATATATATATATATATATATATATATATATATATCTCACAAACACACACACACACACACACAAGTACCCCCTCCTCCAGCACACACATACACGAACACAACAACACACACATTCAGGCTAGAAATATTCCTTATCATTTAAAGAAGAATTCTTGAGTAATCTATCGCAGTACTTACAAGAAATTATGCAGCTTGCCACATGTACAAACAGAGTTCCAATTCCTCAAGCAGAATTCGTTAAAC
>BOPN01003888.1:25000-27500 GCA_017312705.2 Penaeus japonicus | reverse complement strand
GGAGGAGGTAGGGAGGGAAGGGGAGATGGAAGGAGGGAAAGGAGGGAAGGAGGAGGTAGGGAGGGAAGGGGAGATGGAAGGAGGGAAAGGAGGGAAGGAGGAGGTAGGGAGGGAAGGGGAGATGGAAGGAGGGAAAGGAGGGAAGGAGGAGGTAGGGAGGGAAGGGGAGATGGAAGGAGGGAAAGGAGGGAAGGAGGAGGTAGGGAGGGAAGGGGAGATGGAAGGAGGGAAAGGAGGGAAGGAGGAGGTAGGGAGGGAAGGGGAGATGGAAGGAGGGAAAGGAGGGAAGGAGGAGGTAGGGAGGGAAGGGGAGATGGAAGGAGGGAAAGGAGGGAAGGAGGAGGTAGGGAGGGAAGGGGAGATGGAAGGAGGGAAAGGAGGGAAGGAGGAGGTAGGGAGGGAAGGGGAGATGGAAGGAGGGAAAGGAGGGAAGGAGGAGGTAGGGAGGGAAGGGGAGATGGAAGGAGGGAAAGGAGGGAAGGAGGAGGTAGGGAGGGAAGGGGAGATGGAAGGAGGGAAAGGAGGGAAGGAGGAGGTAGGGAGGGAAGGGGAGATGGAAGGAGGGAAAGGAGGGAAGGAGGAGGTAGGGAGGGAAGGGGAGATGGAAGGAGGGAAAGGAGGGAAGGAGGAGGTAGGGAGGGAAGGGGAGATGGAAGGAGGGAAAGGAGGGAAGGAGGAGGTAGGGAGGGAAGGGGAGATGGAAGGAGGGAAAGGAGGGAAGGAGGAGGTAGGGAGGGAAGGGGAGATGGAAGGAGGGAAAGGAGGGAAGGAGGAGGTAGGGAGGGAAGGGGAGATGGAAGGAGGGAAAGGAGGGAAGGAGGAGGTAGGGAGGGAAGGGGAGATGGAAGGAGGGAAAGGAGGGAAGGAGGAGGTAGGGAGGGAAGGGGAGATGGAAGGAGGGAAAGGAGGGAAGGAGGAGGTAGGGAGGGAAGGGGAGATGGAAGGAGGGAAAGGAGGGAAGGAGGAGGTAGGGAGGGAAGGGGAGATGGAAGGAGGGAAAGGAGGGAAGGAGGAGGTAGGGAGGGAAGGGGAGATGGAAGGAGGGAAAGGAGGGAAGGAGGAGGTAGGGAGGGAAGGGGAGATGGAAGGAGGGAAAGGAGGGAAGGAGGAGGTAGGGAGGGAAGGGGAGATGGAAGGAGGGAAAGGAGGGAAGGAGGAGGTAGGGAGGGAAGGGGAGATGGAAGGAGGGAAAGGAGGGAAGGAGGAGGTAGGGAGGGAAGGGGAGATGGAAGGAGGGAAAGGAGGGAAGGAGGAGGTAGGGAGGGAAGGGGAGATGGAAGGAGGGAAAGGAGGGAAGGAGGAGGTAGGGAGGGAAGGGGAGATGGAAGGAGGGAAAGGAGGGAAGGAGGAGGTAGGGAGGGAAGGGGAGATGGAAGGAGGGAAAGGAGGGAAGGAGGAGGTAGGGAGGGAAGGGGAGATGGAAGGAGGGAAAGGAGGGAAGGAGGAGGTAGGGAGGGAAGGGGAGATGGAAGGAGGGAAAGGAGGGAAGGAGGAGGTAGGGAGGGAAGGGGAGATGGAAGGAGGGAAAGGAGGGAAGGAGGAGGTAGGGAGGGAAGGGGAGATGGAAGGAGGGAAAGGAGGGAAGGAGGAGGTAGGGAGGGAAGGGGAGATGGAAGGAGGGAAAGGAGGGAAGGAGGAGGTAGGGAGGGAAGGGGAGATGGAAGGAGGGAAAGGAGGGAAGGAGGAGGTAGGGAGGGAAGGGGAGATGGAAGGAGGGAAAGGAGGGAAGGAGGAGGTAGGGAGGGAAGGGGAGATGGAAGGAGGGAAAGGAGGGAAGGAGGAGGTAGGGAGGGAAGGGGAGATGGAAGGAGGGAAAGGAGGGAAGGAGGAGGTAGGGAGGGAAGGGGAGATGGAAGGAGGGAAAGGAGGGAAGGAGGAGGTAGGGAGGGAAGGGGAGATGGAAGGAGGGAAAGGAGGGAAGGAGGAGGTAGGGAGGGAAGGGGAGATGGAAGGAGGGAAAGGAGGGAAGGAGGAGGTAGGGAGGGAAGGGGAGATGGAAGGAGGGAAAGGAGGGAAGGAGGAGGTAGGGAGGGAAGGGGAGATGGAAGGAGGGAAAGGAGGGAAGGAGGAGGTAGGGAGGGAAGGGGAGATGGAAGGAGGGAAAGGAGGGAAGGAGGAGGTAGGGAGGGAAGGGGAGATGGAAGGAGGGAAAGGAGGGAAGGAGGAGGTAGGGAGGGAAGGGGAGATGGAAGGAGGGAAAGGAGGGAAGGAGGAGGTAGGGAGGGAAGGGGAGATGGAAGGAGGGAAAGGAGGGAAGGAGGAGGTAGGGAGGGAAGGGGAGATGGAAGGAGGGAAAGGAGGGAAGGAGGAGGTAGGGAGGGAAGGGGAGATGGAAGGAGGGAAAGGAGGGAAGGAGGAGGTAGGGAGGGAAGGGGAGATGGAAGGAGGGAAAGGAGGGAAGGAGGAGGTAGGGAGGGAAGGGGAGATGGAAGGAGGGAAAGGAGGGAAGGAGGAGGTAGGGAGGGAAGGGGAGATGGAAGGAGGGAAAGGAGGGAAGGAG
>BOPN01003888.1:17500-20000 GCA_017312705.2 Penaeus japonicus | reverse complement strand
TGGGTGTAACGTTATTATTTGCCCCGTTTCTTCGTAGCTAATTACCTAATCATTACCATTAATGATCCACAAGGCTGAGTTACTTCCGGTGGCTGAGCTGTGTGGGGATACGTAACGAGGTCGGAATCAATTGTCTAAAGATATACATGGTGTTTATTTATGAATATGCATGTTTGAGTGGTATACGTGAGTGGTAGGTAGTCGAGTGTTTTTTTTTTTTTTTTTTTCTTTTTCTTTTTTTTGACTTGTTGGTTAAAGTGAGGTCTTCGGGAGTGATGGTGATGATTATAATGATTATAATGAGGATAATGATAGTGATATAATGATGGTGATGATTATGATAGTAATGATATGATATTGATATTGATAATAGTAATGCTAATAATGACATCAGTGTTAGTATTAATGATAACAATGTTAATGATTATTAGGATTATCATTATCATTACTATCATTGCTATTATCATTAGCAGTAGTAGTTCTGCTGATAATATTTCTATTATCAAAATCATTATCATCCTAGTGATTTCCTATATCCTCAATTATTCGATATTAAAGATGAATAATAATGAAAATCCAACGATATTGGAAGATCTTATTTTCAATAATGCTAACAATAATAATAACAATAATAAGAAAAAAAATTATGATAAGAATAACAGATATAGTATGTTTTTTTCTCTATAATATTTTCGCCAAGTGTTTACTTCAGTGTGAATGTTGCAGGTCAATACGCTGATTCTTAAACCGCCTTTGAAAACCCCTCTAATGATTCTTTTATTTGTTGTTTTTTGCAACTTGCAACTTCGCCCTTAATCCAGCAAGCTCGTTGTCTGCTACAGCAACTTTGGTAGCTATCAACAGGGGTTATATTTTGCAATATATAAACTAAATTGGATAATAGTGTGATGCACATTCCCTTTGACTATAATATCATTACCAAAACGATGGCCCTGTAAAAAAGAAAGAAAAAAAAGAGGGAAAAATGGACAATTGATATGGTAAATCAAGTCATATGTCTGAGGGATGAAGGAGGTGGGCGGTGGGGGGGGGGGGGGGTATTTGGAAGGAACCCTCGTCAGTGAATGGATGTTTGTGGCTTTATTATTATTATTATTATAATTATCACCAATGTTATTATTATTATCATTATTATTATTATTATCATTATATCATTGTTTTTTATAATTGGTTATTATTGTTTTTATTACCATTATCCTTATTATTGTATTCATTATCAGTATCACTATTATTAGCAATATTATTACTGTCATTATTATCATCCTCATTCTCATTCTCGTTCTCATTATTATTGTTAATGTTAGTGTTATTATTCAATTTCTTTATCATCGTCATTTACATCATTATTATAATCATAATCATTATCATCAATAACATACTTGTAATCATCATCATCATCATTACTATTATCATCATTATAATTATCATCATTGCTACTACTGTTGTTATTGTTATTATTGCTATTACTAGTAATGATACTAGTAATAGTAGTGATAATAACAATGATTATAATACTGACGATGGTGATTATGACGATAGTGATCATGATATAAATGATGATGATAATAATGATAATGACAATAATGATGATAGCAATTAAATTGGCAATGCTAATGAGAGTAGGGATCATAAGAACCACAACAAACAATTTATGATAACAAAGAACTAGTAACAGCCCAGTATAATAATGATAATAATAATAATAATGATAATAATGGTAATAAATAATAATCATATCAATGATTCTTCTGAAAATAAACTACTTGACTTTTTAATGAAATGAGTTACATATGCTGAAGTATAATGCTATAGTAATAATATTTGTTTCTGTTATATATTATAATATAAATGATAGTGATACTATAGTCGTGCTAATAGTGATAGGTCTTGTCCTGTAATGATCTTTATCATATTATACTAAGTAAAAAAAAGGTTCATAGAATTGTAGGAAATAGTAAAAGGCAAACAAACCTATTCATTTATCTACACGTATACGCATCTTATTGAGCAAAATAGTAATAGTAATATATATTTTTTTCCTAAATATTATCAGTTTGTTTATATATGATTCCTTCTTAATTTACTAACGATGCATTTATTAGTCAATTACCTATTTTCTCTGTTAATCTATTTAACACACACATACATGCACACGAACACACACATATATGTACGTATGTTGTGATAAGGTTATATCTGATGCATTTTGCCCGTCATTTCCAACGCTAATTTCATGAAAAAGTCAACGGAAAAAAATCCTTTGATATGTTGCAAATTGACATAATCTCAGATGATGATATAATCCATTCTATGATATCTAGTCGTAAACATTGACAGATTAAACCCGATATATACATTCATCTATAAGCTATACAGATAATTTATATAGAGTGAAATATGTAATATAGACTTTTTTTTTTTTTTTTTTTATCTTCAACATAATTTAAGTCAATTAAGAGGAAATTCTTATCCACACGTT
>BOPN01003887.1:141341-143471 GCA_017312705.2 Penaeus japonicus | reverse complement strand
AAATGACTTATGACTCATGGGATTAATTGCCAACAGTCAGACAGATATTGCAAATATTGAAATCATAGCATTGATTAAAAAAAAAAAAAAAAAGGAAAACACTTCATCTTTAAGGAACAAATGAAGAAAAAACAGAGCTTGATATTACGTTTCCCTCGACATTTCCCCAGAGGCCGAGCGACATAGCTGGGAAAGGAAGGAGAAAATTCCTAGCGACAATTTAAGACCGTCCAGCCAGCACTCCCCCTGGTGCTGTCGCCCAGGAGTCTGTCCCCGGACGCTCCTCCAGGGCGCTGTGCTCTTTATGGGACGCGCGCACACACGCACGCACACACACTCAAACACTTACACGCACACACTCATACTCACACTCACACACACTCACACACTCATACTCACACTCACACACTCAAACACTTACACTCACACTTACACTCACACTCACACTCACACACATACACATGCACACACACACACACACACACACACACACACACACACACACACACACACACACACATACACTTACACTCATACACACACTCACACTCACGCTCACACACACATACATATGCACACACACACACACACACACACACACACACACAATCACTCACACTCACACACACTCACACATTATACTATCTCCCTACTTACCTGCATTAATACTTACAATTATATATCTATATCCATATCAATATCTATATCTATATCATTTCAAATCATTTCCCATCTATCTGTCCATCTATCTACCTACACATCTATCATTCTCTGTTGCCCTTGCTTGTACGTGCAAGGGCCTGGAAAATATTATGTTTAATGGTGCTTGTTCTCTTGCAGACTGCTTTGATGTCTCGTCTGGGTGTGGCTCTGGTTTTCAAAGACACTCGTCTTGGTCGGAGTGTAGTTCACGGGTGTTGTAGGCGCCGGTGCTCTCTCTCTCTGTCTGTCTCTCTCTCTCTCTCTCTCTCTCTCTCTCTCTGTCTCTCTCTGTCTTTCTCTCTCTCTGTCTGTCTCTGGCTCTCTCTCTCTCTCTCTCTCTCTCTCTCTCTCTCTGTGTTTCTGTCCCTCTCTCTCTCTCTCTCTCTCTCTCTCTCTCTCTCTCTCTCTCTCTCTCTCTCTCTCTTTTTCTCTCTCTCTCTCTCTCTCTCTCTCTCTCTCTCTCTCTCTCTCTCTCTCTCTCTCTCTCTCTCTCTCTCTCTCTCTCTCTCTCTCTCTCTCTCTTTCTCTCTCTGTCTCTCTCTGTCTTTCTCTCTCTCTGTCTGTCTCTCTTTCTCTCTCTCTCTGTCTCTCTGCCTTTCTCTCTCTGTCTGTCCCTCTCTGTCTGTCTCTCTCTCTCTCTCTCTCTCTCTCTCTCTCTCTCTCTCTCTCTCTCTCTCTCTCTCTCTCTCTCTCTCTCTCTCTCTCTCTCTCTCTCTCTCTCTCTCTCTCTCTCTCTCTCTCTCTCTCTCTCTCTCTCTCTCTCTCTCTCTCTCTCTCTCTCTCTCTCTCTCTCTCTCTCTCTCTCTCTCTCTCTCTCTCTCTCTCTCTCTCTCTCTCTCTCTCTCTCTCTCTCTCTCTCTCTCTCTCTCTCTCTCTCTCTCTCTCTCTCTCTCTCTCTCTCTCTCTCTCTCTCTCTCTCTCTCTCTCTCACTCTCCCCCTCTCTCTCTCTCTCTCTCTCTCTCTCTCTCTCTCTCTCTCTCTCTCTCTCCCCTCCCTCTCTCTCTCCCTCTCTCTCTCTCTCTCTCACTCACTCTTTCTCCCCCCCCCTCTCTCTCTCTTGCTAGCAAAGGTGGTAGTTGTGTTGTCAGGCAGAGGGCGTGAGCGAGGCAGACACTTCATTGTATAAGCGAGACACGGGTTCGAATGTCTTCCAACAAAGGGTAATTATCACGTAAATTGAGGCTGCCTTTACACAAGCAAGATCGGTGATGCTACGTGTATTGTTTTTAGCGTGCTTGCTTGTTCTCCTGTCGAGCCTCTGCTTTTGTCAGGTGGGCTGCTGCTTTGAGGGAGAGACAAAGAAAGAGAGAAAGAAAGAGAGAGAGGGGGGGGGGGAGGAAAGAAAGATATAGAGTGTGGAGAGAGAGAGAGAAAGGGAGTGAGTGTCAGAGAGAGAAAGAGAGAGAGAGAGAGAGAGAGAGTAAAAG
>BOPN01003887.1:128841-131341 GCA_017312705.2 Penaeus japonicus | reverse complement strand
TAACGGTATCATCATCACTATCATCATCATCATCATCATCATTATCATCATCCTCGTTATCATCATCATTATCATCATCATTATCATTGTCATATCATTATCATTCTTATTATCATCATCATTATCATCATCATAATCATTATCATTCTCATTATCATCTTCATCCTCATTATCATCCTCATTAACATCATCATCATCATCATCCTCATTAACATCATCATTATCATCATCATCATCCTCATTATCATCATCATCATTATCATAATTATTCAGACATTACTGATATCGATATAACTTATGCGTATGTATGTATGTATATAAGAAGGAGTCGCTATATTAATCATTAACAGGTATTATTCTGATTATTTTTTATTACTATTATCATCATTGCAGTTGTTGTTGTTGTTGTTATTTTATTATTATTATTATTATTATTATTATCATTATTATAGTTATTATTATTATTATTTTTTATTATTATTATTATTATTATTGCTATTATTATTATTATTATTATTATTATTATTATTATTTTTTATCATTATTATCATTATCATCATTATTATTATCATTATTATCATTATTATTATTATTTTCATCATCATTATTATTATCATTATTATCATTATTATTATTGTTATTATTATTATTATTATTATTATTATTATTATTATTATTATTATTATCATTACTATCATTATTTTTATTATTATTATTATCATTATTATTATCATTATTATTATTATTATTATTGTTGTTGTTGTTATCATCATCATCATCATTACCATTATCATAATTATTTAGACATTTCTAATATCGAAATGACATATGTGTATGCATGCATATAAGTGAATATGTGATCATTAAAGCTTTCACTTATGCAAATGACATTCAATTGAGCAATAGCTCACTCAGTTTCGTACAAGGTTTCAAATCAAGGTTCCCGAGTTCGCGCCCTATACAAAGCCCTTATTTTTTATTTATTTATTTATGTATTTATTTATCTTATTATTATTTATTTTATTTATTTATTTTTTTTTTAAGTTAAAAGGTTGACAATATCAAGACGTTTCCCTGTCTCCATTCTACACCCGACCTGCTTCGTGAACATTAAGCAAATAATACTTTACACGAATACTGCACCGAGGTTCTTGCACGATCTGGATGTCCGACTCTATTGATATATTGATCATGGAATTCTGACAGCTGATTGACCATCAAAAGCATATAGTAATACTTTTTATTTACTGAAGCTAAGCAATCCAATGGATATAATTTGAGAGTGTTAATGTGAAATTTTAGATTCGAGTCCATTGCACCGAAAAGAATTTGTTGCCACAAAACATTGTGTTGATCTTCAAATATGTATTGGAATCTTTTCCTTCAGTCTATTATTTCTACAAAAGTCAATAAACGACAGTAGATCCCAACGAATCATCATTATCATGATTATTATCATTATTATTATTATTATTATTATTATTATCATTATCATCATTATTATTACTATCATTATTATGATTGTTGTCATTATTATTGCTGCTGCTGTTGTTATCATTATCATTATTATTATCATTATTATTATTATCATTATTATTATTATCATTATTATCATTATTATTATTATTATTACTATTATTATCATTATTATTATTATTATTGTTATTATTATTATTATTATTATTATTATTATTATTATTATTATTATTATCATTATTATTATTATTATTACTATTATTATTATTATTATTATTATTATTATTATTATTATTATCATTATTATTATTATTATTATTATTATTATTATTATTATTATTATTATTATTATTATTATCATTATCACTATTATCATCATCATTATTATCATTATCATTATTCTGATTGTTGTCATTATTATTGCTGCTGCTGTTGTTATCATTATAATAATAATAATCATTATTATCATAATTATTATTATTACTATTATTATCATTTTAATTATTACTATTATTATCATCATCAACATCATCATCATCATCATCATTATTAACATCAACATCATTATCATCATCAACATCATCATCATTATTATCCTCCTTCCCCTCCTCCTCATTAACATCATCATCATCATCATTATCATTATTATCCTCCATTTTTTCCTCCTCCTCAATAACACTATTATTATCATCATCATCATCATCATCATCATCATCATCATAATTATTTTTATTATTATTATCCATCTCCTCCTCCTCATTAACACTATTGTCATCATTTTCATCATCAAAATTATTAATATTATTATCCTTCTCCTCCTCCACATTAAAACCCCTATCATCATCATCATCATCATAATTATCATTATTATCCTCCTCCTTTTCTTCCTGCTCATTAACATTATCATCATCACCATCATCATTATCATAATTATTATCCTCCTTCTTCTCTTCCTCCTCATTAACACCATTATCATCATCATCATTATCATAATTATTATCCTCCTTCTTCCCCTCCTCCTCAT
>BOPN01003887.1:113841-118841 GCA_017312705.2 Penaeus japonicus | reverse complement strand
TAATAAAACAGAATAAACAATGGTACAGGAGAATCCCTTTACTTTGACCCATATGGAGAAGCGAGAAGCTGCAAGCACTTAAATACCCTAATGGAAACTAAAAAAGAAAAAAAAAAAGAAAAAAAAAAGAAAGTCGAAGAAAAGCCTTCAGACAAAAGACTGAGTAAAAAAAAAAAAAAAGGAGAAACCGTTTTCAAATGAAAAATGGATGAGAAGGAACCGATAAGAAAAGGCGAAAGAAAACCCAAAAGAAGGTAAAGCAAGAGAGACCGATGATCGACAGGCAAAATGAACACGGGAAATAAGACACAACCCGAAGAAAATGAAGTCGAGGGCGGCACACGGAAGATAAATAAATGCACGCCCACCGTACCCTCAGGAACGTTACAAAGCGGTTAGTTTCCTCCGTGTGAGTGAGGGAGTCTGGAGGAACCTCGAGATGTCTGGAGTCAGGAAACTTGGCATAGGTACATGTCTGATACCACGTCTATGGAAGATACATGTCTGATATCACGTCTATGGAAGGTACATGTCTGATACCACGTCTATGGAAGGTACATGTCTGATATAGGTACATGTCTGGTATCACGTCTATGGAGATACGTGTCTGATATCACGTCTATGGAAGGTACGTGTCTCATATCACGTCTATGGAAGGTACATGTCTGATATCACGTCTATGGAAGGTACATGTCTGGTATCACGTCTATGGAAGGTACATGTCTGGTATCACGTCTATGGAAGGTACGTGTCTGATATCACGTCTATGGAAGGTACATGTCTGATATCACGTCTATGGAAGGTAGAGAGAGAGAGAGAGAGAGAGAGAGAGAGAGAGAGAGAGAGAGAGAGAGAGAGAGAGAGAGAGAGAGAGAGAGAGAGATGTGTGTGTGTCATTTATTGATTGGTTGATTGAGTGAGTGAGTTAGTGAGTGAGTGTGTGTATGCACGCGCTTTGCATATATATAAAGTTCAGGCTACGATGATGATAATAATAAAACAGAATAAACAATGGTACAGGAGAATCCCTTTACTTTGACCCATATGGAGAAGCGAGAAGCTGCAAGCACTTAAATACCCTAATGGAAACAAAAAAAAAGAAAGAAAAAAAAGAAAGAAAGAAAAAAAAAGAAAGTCGAAGAAAAGCCTTCAGACAAAAGAATGAGAGAGAGAAAAAAAAGGAGAAACCGTTTTCGAATGAAAAATAAATGAGAAGGAACCAATAAGAAAAGGCGAAAGAATAACCAAAAGAAGGCAAAGCAAGAGAGACCGATGATCGACAGGCCAAATGAACACGGGAAATAAGACACAACCCGAAGAAAATGAAGTCAAGGGCGGCACACGGAAGATAAATAAATGCACGCCCACCGTACCCTCAGGGACGTTACAAAGCGGTTAGTTTCCTCCGCGTGAGTGCGGGAGTCTGGAGGAACCTCAAAATGTCTGGATTCAGGAAACTTGGCATAGGTACATGTCTGATATCACGTCTATGGAAGGTACATGTCTGATATCACGTCTATGGAAGGTACATGTCTGATATCACGTCTATGGAAGGTACATGTCTGATATCACGTCTATGGAAGGTACATGTCTGATATCACGTCTATGGAAGGTACATGTCTGATATCACGTCTATGGAAGGTACATGTCTGGTATCACGTCTATGGAAGGTACGTGTCTGATATCACGTCTATGGAAGGTACATGTCTGGTATCACGTCTATGGAAGGTACGTGTCTGATACCACGTCTATGGAAGGTACATGTCTGATATCACGTCTATGGAAGGTACGTGTCTGATATCACGTCTATGGAAGGTACGTGTCTGATATCACGTTTATAGAAGATACATGTCTGATATCACGTCTATGGAACCTCAAAATGTCTGGAATTAGGAAACTTGGCATAGGTGCATGTCTGATATCACGTCTATGGAAGGTACATGTCTGATATCACGTCTATGGAACCTCAAAATGTCTGGAATCAGGAAACTTGGCATAGGTACATGTCTGATATCACGTCTATGGAAGACTACCTCAGTGCATGTGCATGTCTGTTGTACAGGAGCAAGGAGGTGACAGGTGACATGTCAAATAGAGGGGATAGAAGAGGTGATTTATGTGCTTAGGTTATGGTTGGTTAAACGAAGAGATAAAAAGGAAAGAGAAGCGTGTGTGTGTGTGTGTGTGTGTGTGTGTGTGTGTGTGTGTGTGTGTGTGTGTGTGTGTGTGTGCATTTTTACATAGTAAGTATGCACTACTTTTATTTTATTATTATTATTTTTTTCATTTTACTTACTTCTATCTCTCTTATATTCTACTTGCTTGTTGCTTTGCTATTCTATTGTTGATATTTTTGATCTCGCAATTATCTTAATTTTCATCATCACAGTTATTAAAATCATTATTATTATTATAGTATTCATATTGTAGTGGTAGTTATTTTCAATATCATTATCATCATTATCAGTATCATTATTATTATCAACTTTATTACTAGGATTATCATCATCATTATTATGATTTCTAGTATCCATATCATTATCTTACTACTACCATCCTCTTACGTAGTATAATAAATTCAAACACGTCAAGTTGCCTATTTCATTCCGATATTCTTTCTTCTTTTCTTTTCTGTCTCAAGTTGAAGTATTCAAAGATGAAGGAAAAAAATTCTCACATTCCAGAGATGTTTAGTTGACTGATCACAATTTTCCTGGTAAAGTGCATGTCATCTGAGTAACTTGGCTAACCATCACTTAGATGATTCGTATTTCTTACAAGTGCTTCACTTCTTTCTTCTAGAAAATTCTCCGTTTACTCAGGAAACTCTACTTTAAATGGTCTAAAGTATGCAAATGAGTGTGCGTGTGTATTTCAAGAGCATCCGGTGCAAGGAATTCGAGTACCGTAAGCAAGGTGGGCGTGGACAGGTTGGCTGGCAGGTCGCCTTGTGGGCAGGTTGCGTAGCCCCGCCCATGTGGTCGCCTCATCGCACGTTGTGGCCGCCACCTCACCCTCGGCCCCCTACCGCCCGCCCATCCGCCCGCCCGCCCGCCTGCCTACCACTCACCGACCAGTGCCAGTGCCACTCTAGTCGTCATCGAGGGAGGTTGCGGCGCCGGACTCCCCTCGCCTCGGGTTCGTGTGTCGAAGCCAGTGCCAGAGTCGGACTCCAGTTTTTTCTTTTTTCTTTTCTTTTC
Source organism: Penaeus japonicus (assembly GCA_017312705.2). Classification (NCBI taxonomy): domain Eukaryota; kingdom Metazoa; phylum Arthropoda; class Malacostraca; order Decapoda; family Penaeidae; genus Penaeus; species Penaeus japonicus. The sequence goes on along the minus strand of BOPN01003887.1, from coordinate 115,641 downwards.
TTTTCTTTCTTTTTGTCCTTCTTTTGTTTTGGTGTCAGTGATTTCTTCGGAAGAAAGGACTTCGTCCAAGTTTCCAAACATCAGACTCTGCATGCTTCGAAAAAAAAAATATATATATTTACGGTTATGAATAATGAAGTTTGTTTCATAGAAAATTCGCCCATGAGGAAAGTCCGGGAGTATAAATCCCCACCAGAACTGTCAATACACGCAGCAATTAAGCCAAAACTGTGCACGTGACAGACAAGAAGCACAGAGTGAAGCACGGAAGCCCCCGTGCACGTGGTAGCAACGTAAGGTAGCCAGCCAGCCAAGGCTCGCATGCAGACAGACGGTAGAGAAGAGCAAACAGGTACACACCACGCCGCTCGGCCCAGCCAGAACGAGGTAAACAAAAAGTTCTCGTAAACAGGATCCCACTCGTGTTCGTCCCTGTGTCAATACTCAACATGTGCCTGCCTCATTATTGCATCCTTTCGCGCTGTTTGGATCCTTTCAATCGACTTTCTACATGAGGGATTGCAAGATAAATGTAAAGGGTTTCTTTAGAGGAATTTAGTCGGTTAGTCCTGCTTGCTAGTTACGTGTTTTTAGTGCGTTTGTACTTGCTAAGTGTGGATTCCAGTGCTTCTTCCAAGATTTTTATTTTTTTATTTTTTTATTTATTTTTCATCATGAATAATCAGTTACGTCTAAGATATCCCATGAAACAATCATGCCAAAATAAAGCATTATCCACAAGTATATATAGAAATCCTTCATCCTCAGGGGAAAAAAAAACTTCGAGAAAAAATGAATCTCATACCACAATACAAAATAAACAAACACACACACACACACACCCCAAAAAAAAAAAAAAAAACATCGAACAGAATATCTTAAATGACCAAGATACCTTCTAAAGTTAGCTTGGCAGTGCAAAGATTTCCTGCTTTCCGAATAACATGGGGCAGCTTCACCGTGCTTCTTGGTGCAAGCAGAGACACAGCACCTTTACCTGTACACCTTTCAGCGCTGCATGTCTCTCCTTTCGAGACGTGTGAAGAATTTTAGTGTCTTTTTTTGTGTATTATTTGTTTATTTATTTAGTTGTTTATTTATTTTCGAGTGAAAGTGGTTCGTTTCGTTGGGTTTATATACTTCCGTATATTTTTGTTACTCTATTTTTCTCTTTTGCTGTCTCTCTCTTTCTCTTTCTCTCTCTTTCTTTCTCTTTTTCTTTCATTCGTCTATCTATCTATCTATCTATCTATCTCTCTATCTATCTATCTCTCTATCTATCTCTCTCTCTCCCTCTCTTTCTCTATCTCTCATTCTCTCTCTCTCTCTCTCTCTCTCTCTCTCTCTCTCTCTTTGGCTTTATAAACTTTATAAGCTTTCTTTTTGTTTGTTACTCTCCTTCTCTCTTTCTTTTTTTCTTTCTCTTTCTCCTACTCTTTTTCTCTTTCTCTCCCTCTCCCTCTGTGCCTCTCACCTCCCGCCATTTTTCTCTCTCCGTTTACTTCACCCGTTCTCTCCGATTCTTCTGTCATCCTTATCCTCATTCTCATCCTCATCATTATCCTCATCCTTATTCGTATCCTCATCCTTATCCTCATCCTCATCCTTATCCTCATACCTCATCTTCATCCTCATCCTTATCCTCATACCTCATCTTCATCCTCATCCTTATCCTCATACCTCATCATTATCCTCATCCTCATTCTTATCTTCATCATTATCCTCATCCTTATTCTTATCCTCATCCTTATCCTCATACCTCATCTTCATCCTCATACCTCATCATTATCCTCATCCTCA
>BOPN01003887.1:101341-103841 GCA_017312705.2 Penaeus japonicus | reverse complement strand
GACGAATGAACATGATAATAGCAATGATAATCATAATGATAATGATGGTCGTGATAAAGATGATAGCAAAATTAACAATAGAAAATATCAATAATGATGATATCAATAACAACATTGACAATATTCCTGTCAGTGATGATAATGATAGTGAAAATAATAAAAGTAGTAACAAGGATGATAACAACAACGTTGATAACAATAACAATGATAATGATAATAACATGATAATAATAACGATAATAAGATGATAATAATAACGATAATAAGATGATAATAATAACGATAACGATAATAATAAAAATGATAATAATAATAATGATGATAATAATAATAATAAATCAATAATGATAATTATGTTAATAAGGATAGTCATAATAAATTGATAATGATAATAATGATAGTAATAATGAAATAAATAACAATGATACAAATCAAACGGAAAATAACGAAAACAACGACACACCAGTGTCACTTTCAAACAAACAAATCACAAAGATAAAACAAAAAAAAAACATTCAGAACAACCAAACCGAAAAGCTGGCTTTAATCCCACCACATATTCCACCTCGCACACCGCCCATTTCCACCCATTAAGCGAACTTAGTATGCATGAAAAATGTGATCAGCATCCAGCTCCACCCTATTCAAAGTGCATATGCTAAATAGTGGAGCGAGAGCGACCTGGATCCCCCCCCAAAAAAAAAAGGAAAAAAAAAAGAAAAAGAAAAACCTGTTTTTTTTTTTTTTTTTTTTTCACTTTTCATTTGTATAGATATTTGTGTCTATATGTGTTTGTGTGAGTGTGTGTGTGTTTGTGTGTGTGTGTGTGTGTGTGTTGTATACATATATGTGTGTATATATGTATAAGTGTGTGTGTATATATATAAATATATATATACATACATATATATATATACACATACATATACATACACATATGACTATCCATCTATATATCTGCCTGTCTGTCTATCTATCTATCTATTTATCTATCTATCTATCTATCTATCAATTCATTTATGTTCATTACCAAAAGCATCTTTATCGACCAATTTATATGTTGCATTGATACGAAAATAATCGTCATAACTTTACACTTGAGAGCACTAATAACAATGACCTTTATTCCTGAAAAACATTATCATTATCGAAAATAATTGCAATAACTAACGCTGCATCATTTACGGCATTGCATTTCCAGCATGTGCTTGCAATGGTAACTTGATTTAGAATGAATAGATTAATAAAACATGGAATGCATTCATAGTATTTGATAAAAAGATATTTATTCTACATTTGATGCATGTATTTTGGATATTATGAACCAAAGGAGATAAGGTTCTATATCATCTTTCAAAAACATTAATTCAAGCGTTCGAAACTTCAACATTATAGAAGAGGAAATAAAGGCATGAATTCGTATAAGTAAATGTACAAATAAACAGGTTGATAATTTTTAAAAAGTTTTTCAAGAGAATTTGAAACAAATGTCCGCTCGTCATTTTTGGAAATTCTGGAAACGTCTTCAACTTTTTCGTCGTTGATATCTACTTTGCGTGACGTTCCTGCCTTCCCTTTTTCACTTCCGAGTTCAGAAGTTTTCATGAGTTTTCATGAGATTTATTTTATTTTATTTATTTATTTATTTATTGTTTTAAGGAAATATATATATATTTGGAAAGTCAGGAGGTGCGTCCTGCATGGATTATTTTTTTCCTATGTATTACTAGATGTTGCGGTTCCAAATTTTCATTAAAAATTTTCCTCATTCTTTTCGAAAACGAATGAAAATCTCAGCAGAATCTTTTTCTTAGAATCTCAGTTAAGACTTCTCAAGACTTCTCTCTATTTATAAAATTAGTTGTCACGCAGTGCCTTTATATTTTGTTCTGTCTGTAACAAAATGAACCTACTTTTCAAATATCCTTTCGCTTTACGTAAATTTAAATCAGAGCATATATGTCATTACCTTCATTTTAATCTCAAAATATACATACATTTTCACATTGAACAAGCCCTCTGTAACGCTGTATCACTCGCCATTCATTTTTACACACACACACACACACACACACACACACACACACACGTACACACACACAAAAAAAATATATATATATACATATATATATATATATTATAATAATAATGATAATAATAATAATAATAATAATAATAATAATAACAATAATTATAATGATAATAATAATAATAATAATAATGATAGTAATAATAGTAATAATAATGATAATAATAATAATAACAATGATAATAATAATTATAATAATAATAATAAATAAATAGATAAAACTTTATCGTCGACGCAGTTCATAAATGCGCCGAAAGCTCATTTTCTGGGGAATCTGAAGCATGATGGACGTGCATTAACTAAAGGTCATTAATGTTTTGAGAAAAATGTTTTGCAAGAAAAGTTTGGAAAGTCAAAGGTTAAGATAAAATGAAACTTAAAAGCATAGCGCAAATTTATAGCTTGGAAAGT
>BOPN01003887.1:83841-86341 GCA_017312705.2 Penaeus japonicus | reverse complement strand
GTCACCATGATCATCATTATCAATACTTCAAAAAAGAGATGTATTCGTTCAAATACCTATATAACATAACAACTATTAAGAAACATGTCAACTAACAAATAACTATTAAAAATGTAAAGAAAAAAAAATCAAATAACTAATAACTATTAAAAACTTTTTAAAAACCCACAAAAAACATGTTAAATAACATAATAACTATTAAAAAATGTTAACAAAAAACATGCCAAATAACATAACTATTAAAAATGTTCCAAAAAACATGTCAAATAACATGATAACTATTAAAAATGTTCGAAAAACATATCAGTAACATAATAACTATTAAAAATGTTCGAAAAACATGCCAAATAACATAATAACTATTAAAAATGTTCCAAAAAACATGTCAAATAACATGATAACTATTAAAAATGTTCGAAAAACATATCAGTAACATAATAACTATTAAAAATGTTCGAAAAACATGCCAAATGTTCTCCAAACACAAACGGCTCAGTATTCATGGCTCTGGTAGGGTTCTGCCCTTCATTTGCATAGCTTAATCAGGCAATTAGTAAAAGTGCAAAAGGTTAAGGGTTTTTCGATACCATAATAAATACAGTGGTAATAGATTACTAAGAGGGGGATCTTTCACTTGTTTTTGTTTTGGAATACTGGAATATTTGTTTGTAGATTTGTTTTGTTTTTGTTGTTTTTTGTTTCGTCTTTGTTTGTTTACTATGTGTTTTGTTATGTATCCCTTTGATTAAGATTTGAAACCTCGTGTAGTTTGAGCTTTGCGGTTGCGTGAGCGATGAATACCTTGTAGTTTAACAAAGGAGATGAAATTGGAAAAGAGAAGGAGGAAGAGGAGGAGAAGGAGGAGAAAGAGAAGAAGAAGAAGAAGAAGAAGAAGAAGAAGAAGAAGAAGAAAAGGAAAAAGAAGAAGAAGAAGGATAAAAAGGAAACCATGATGATGATGATGAAGTAGAGGAAATAGAAGAGGAAGAAGAGAAAGAAATAAGTAGATGATGAAAAAGAAGAAGAGGAAGAAGAAGAACGAGAAGGATGAGGAGGATGAAGTCGACGAAGAGGAGTAAAAAGAGAAAGAGAGTTTAGGGAAGGAGGAGAATGAAAAGGCGGAGCAGGTGGAGTCGCAAGATTAAAAAAAAAAAAAAAAAAAAAAAAAAAAAAAATTATACCATGAAATGAATAATAACTCCCAAAAAACATACCATGAACTCAAAGAAACACTAATTATACATTCTAGGAAAAATCATAAAACAAAATCATATGACCACAAGCAAAAAGAGAGATATAGACATTAGGAGAAATATCACTCTAATTAAATTCCTTCTGAAGTGGCCGTGAGTCAACTTCATCAGTTGATATTTATATGGGCATGTCGAGGCACTGTTCACCCTTATCAGAGCTGTCAGCAGAGGCACTTACTCTTCGGGGATGAGAGCCTTCAACGTGACATCTCTGAGTGACTTGGATGCCACTCTCACAGAGAGAGAGGGGGCGGCAATCAAGAGTCCGTGTTATTAATGGAGCATTTTGTCACGTGACGCTTACACAGCCAGCAGGGAAGTTACCGTCGCTGTGTTTAGCTAACAGCTTCTTCTCCATCATGCGAGGCTTGGCTGGGGAAGGGGTGCCAAGTGCCATGCCTGTTTGCACTTTATTCGGCCCTCTCCGCTCTCCTTCTTCGCCTTTCTCCTTCTCGCTTCCCTCCTCTGGTTTTACTCTTTGTTCTATTTCTTCATTCACCTCTTTTCCCTTCTCCCTATTTATCACCCTCGCTTCCTCCCTTTGCTCTATTTCTTCATTCACCTCTTTTCCCTTCTCCCCACTTATCGCCCTCGCTTCCTCCCTTTGCTCTATTTCTTCATTCACCTCTTTTCCCTTCTCCCCACTTATCGCCCTCCCTTCCTCCCTTCGTTCTATTCATTTCCTTCCCTTTTTTTCTTTCATCTGAGAAGATATTCCCTTTCGCAGCCCTTCGCCTTTCAGGATCGAGTCCCGTGGGGGAATATCCACGGAGGTCTTGTCTGCCCGGTGAATATGAAACGTGGAGTTAATATTCCTGTTGAATGCTTTTCGCCTCATCGGATTCCTCAACATCGTGCAACAATTAGTCTCAACTCTTTCACAAATACGTTGGCTTTGTGATACGCCTTTAGGAAGCTTAATAGACGCCATTTTTTTTTTTTTTTTTTTTTTTTTTAATATGAATCCCAGCTTTATCAATACGTGTTTTCTTATGCATTGAGGATATGGTTAACGGAGCTTTAACTTTTTATTCATTTATTCATTTTATTTTTATTCATTTATTCATCTAATCTTATTTTATTTATTCATCTTGTTTTATTCATTTATTCATCTAATTTTATTCATTTATTCATCTAATTTTATTCATCTTATTTCATTCATTTATTCATCTAATCTTATTCATTTATTCATCTTATTTTATTCCTTTATTCATCTAATTTTATTCACCTATTCATCTAATTTTATT
>BOPN01003887.1:76341-78841 GCA_017312705.2 Penaeus japonicus | reverse complement strand
AGTTTCCACCACAGCTCTATGATACCGGAAATAGCAGTGGAAAAAAAAATAGAGTAATTAGACAAATTCACTCCATTAAAAAGACTTTAAAAGACGGACTTTATAATGCAATCAAACCTTCCCACTTAAACTCCTTCGCTTGAATTATAAATCGCGTGGAAGTTGTAAAAAACGACTTTATGAATTATATAACTTGCGGTTGGCTTGTTATGAATGGGATCGCATGTGTGGATGCTCAGCTGATGCGCTCATAACAGCCTCCATAAAGAATGGTCAGTATGTTGCCTCATGAGCTTCTCTCTCTCTCTCTCTCTGTCTATCTATTTATCTCTCTCTCTCTATCTCTCTCTCTCTCTCTCTCTCTCTCTCTCTCTCTCTCTCTCTCTCTCTCTCTCTCTCTCTCTCTCTCTCTCTCTCTCTCTCTCTCTCTCTCTCTCTCTCTCTCTCTCTCTCTCTCTCTCTCTCTTCTTCTCTTTTTCTCTCTCTCGCTCTCTCTCTCTCTCTCTCTCTCTCTCTCTCTCTCTCTCTCTCTCTCTCTCTCTCTCTCTCTCTCTCTCTCTCTCTCTCTCTCTCTCTCTCTTTCTCTCTCGCTCTCTCTCTCTCTCTCTCTCTCTCTCTCTCTCTCTCTCTCTCTCTCTCTCTCTCTCTCTCTCTCTCTCTCTCTCTCTCTCTCTCTCTCTCTCTCTCTCTCTCTCTCTCTCTCTCTCTCTCTCTCTCTCTCTCTCTCTCTCTCTCTCTCTCTCTCTCTCTCTCTCTCACTCCGCGGCCCTCATGCTTCACTCATAATTACCTCCCATTCCTCATTCTGTCACGGCACGCATGGGTCACCCATTAAATCCAACTGGTTCAAGGAGTCACGTTTTTAATACACGAGCTCGTAATTCACTTTATCTCGTCATTCTTATTTTTTTTTTTCTCTCTTCTCTTCATCCCTCTTCTTCACTCTTCTCATTCTTCTCTCATTCTTCTTCTCTCCTTTTCCCTCTCTTCTCTCTCTCTCATTTCACTCTCCTCCATGTGTTGCGCCCTCTCTCTCCTCTTCTCTGATTATCTTTTGTTTCCCCTTCTCCCTGTTCCTCTTCATCCCTTCTCTCCTTTCATATCTCCTCTCCTTCCTCCCTCCTTCTCCCTACCCCCATTTCCTCCTCCTCCGTGCTCCCTCCTCCCCCCCTTCCTCCTTGCTCTCCCTTCATCTCCGCTCATCCACCTTCCTATCCCTTCCTCCTTCCTCCTCGTCCCTCCCCCCTCTCCCTTCACCCCCCCCCCTTACCCCCTCCTACCTACTTCCCTCCCTCCTCCTCTTTCTACCTCCCTCCCTTCTCCTCCTCCTTCCTTCTTCCCTCCAACCTCCTCCTCTTCCTCCTCCGCTTCCCTCCCTACCTCCCACCTACCCTTCCCTCTCCCTCCCTCCCCCCCCTTCCTCCTCCTCCCCCTCGCTCCCCCCATCCCTCTCTCCTTCTCTTCCTCCTACCCTACCTCCTCCTCCTTCTATCTCCCCCCTCCTCCCCCCTCCCTCCCTACCTCCTTCTCCCTATATCCCTCCCTCCCCCTACCTCCCTACCTATCTCCTCTTCCCCCCTCCCTCCCTCTTCCTCCCTCTCTCCTCCCTCTCTCCTCCTCCTCCTCCTCCTCATCATCATCATCATCCTCGGACGCTAATTACTTTCCCGATATAACCTTCTACATCTACACTACACACACCGGGGAGAAAATATGAGAGTGTGAGAGACAAAGGAAAGGAAAATGTACAATTCTGAAATGGCTTTTTTTTTTTTTTTTTTTCTCATGTAACAAGTTGAATGGTAACTGCATTGGAGTTAGTTGCAAGGAGCTGCATCATGAATGGTAGTTACGTTCACGGGAAGAGTTATAATAATCATTTGTTTGTTTGTTTTTTATTTTGTATTATTATTGTTATTTATATTATTGATATGTTTATGGTGATTGTCACTTTTGTGTTACTTATTGTTATCATTTGTAGTAAAAGTAGAGAAGCTTCATTATCATTATTATCATTAATAGCGTTTTATTAAAATTATAATTGTTTTTTTATTACTATTGTCATTATTTTCATTACCATTATCAACTGTTATTATTGTATTATTATCATTATTCCTATTATCATTATCATTATCATTATTTATTTCATTATCATTTGTATCATCCTTACCATTATTATTACTACGATTACCATTAATAAATTATTTGTAGTATTAGGATCATTGTTGTTGTTGTTATTATTATCCTTGTTAGTGATAGTATTAGTATCATCATTATCATAAATATCGTCATCATTATTACTGTCATTATCATTATCATTATTCCTGTTATTGTTTTATCACTGTTACTGTTATCATTACCATCATCTTCATCTTAATATTATTATCATTATCATTATCATTAGTTGAAGTAGTGGTAGTTGTAATCTCAGTATTGTTATTAACATTATCTTCATTATTATGATTATTGTTATTTTACCATCATCCCCTTTACTATTCCT
>BOPN01003887.1:51341-53841 GCA_017312705.2 Penaeus japonicus | reverse complement strand
AAGGGAAAGACAAACAACATTGCTATGTCTGGCGTGAGAGGGGAGACAGATAGGTGAAGCAACGAGCGTACGTATATGTATGTATATATGTGTATGTGGTAGAATATGTATATAACAGTTAGAGTAAAATAAAAAATACAGATTACATTGATGATTACATCACATAGAATACAGTAACAAAAGCATATATGTGCAAATTATATTCGATGGACATGATAACAATTACAGTAAACATAATATATGTAAATACAATGGTTACAAGAGGAGGAGGGGATGGAGGGAAGGAGAGGAGAGGTGGGAAAAGAAAAGAAATGAAAAGGGGGAAGGGGGGAAGGAAAAAGAAAAGGCAAAGGTAGAGAGAAGAGAGGTAGAGAAATGAGAAGCCGAAGGAAGAGAGAGAGGAGAGAAAGCAGAGAGAGAAGGGGAAAGGAGAGAGAAGAGGAGGGGATGGAGAGAAGGGAAGGAGAGATGGGAGACTAGTGAAAAGTGGAAAAGGGTGAGAGGGGAGGAGAAGTAAAAGGCATAGGTAGAGAGAAGAGATGGAGAGAAATGAGAAACCAAAGGAAGAGAGGCAAGAGAGAGAGGAGAGAGGAGAGAGAAGAGAGGAGAGAGGAGAGAGGAGAGAGGAGAGAGGAGAGAGGAGAGAGGAGAGAGGAGAGAGGAGAGAGGAGAGAGGAGAGAGGAGAGAGGAGAGAGGAGAGAGGAGAGAGGAGAGAGAAGAGAGGAGAGAGGAGAGAGGAGAGAGGAGAGAGGAGAGAGGAGAGAGGAGAGAGGAGAGAGGAGAGAGGAGAGAGGAGAGAGGAGAGAGAGAGAGAGAGAGGAGAGAGAGAGAGGAGAGAGGAGAGAAGAGGACAACAGCCTCAGGAGACGAAATATATAGCTCGCCGAAAAGTCAAACGAAAAACAAAACACACAAAAGGAGACGGTCGGGAAGCCACACACACGGACCACTCATTATGTGAAGAAGAGACTAGAATGGGCGAAAGAATAGGGCGAGATAAAGCGAGATAAAAGAGGGAGGAGACGTGGGGGAGAGAGGGAAAGAGGGGGAGAGGGGGATGGGGAGAGGGGGATGGGGAGAGAGGGGCATGGGAGGAGAAAGAGGGAAAGAGGGGGAGAGGGGGATGGGAGGAGAGGGGGATGGGGAGAGAGAGGGAGAGAGGGGGAGAGGGGGGTGGGGAAGAGGGGGATAGGGGGAGAGGGGGAAAGGAGGAGAGAAGGAGAAGGAGAGAGGGAGAGAGGGAGAGAGGGGAATGGGGGAAAGGAGGAGAGAAGGAGAAGGGGAGAGAGGGAGAGAGGGAGAGAGGGGGGAAAAGAGAGAGGGGGATGGGGGGAGAGGGGGATGGGGGAAGAGGGGGAAAGGGGGAGAGGGGGAGAGGGGGAAAGAGGAGGAGAATAGATTGGGACGCAAGAGAAGGGGGAAAAAAAACAGAGGGCAAAAGAGGCGGGGGCGGGGGCGGGTGGGGGGGGGGGGGTGTTACTAGTCAAACTCTACCGGTGTCATTATATTTAGAGACTGGATGTCTGTGTGTTAGGGGGTGGGGGATGCGTTAGTGTGTCAGTGTGTCAATGTGATAGTGTGTGTGTGTGTGTGTGCGTGTGTGTGTGTGTGTGTGTGTGTGTGTGTGTGTGTGTGTGTGTGTGTGTGTGTGTGTGTGTGTGTGTGTGTGTGTGTGTGTGCGTGTGCGTGTGTGTGTGAAGCTCTTTGTACCAAATTTCAAAGTCAAACGGATCACCTGTCTTGCTTCTTAGGTATCGCAGAGGAGAGCTAAGGTCAAGAAAAGGAGAGAGAGAGAGAGAGAGAGAGAGAGAGAGAGCGAGTCCTCTCGGTTTCAACCTTAGAGCAGAATCTACCCAAGAGGAATGGGAGAAAGCGTCGTAGATGACGCTGTAGCAGGGATGTGGCTTAGCACTGTCTACCCACGAGGCATCAACGCACTGTATGGTATCCTAGCACGTGGTCCTTGTGGCTCTAAACCACGCGATCCACACACGCCTCACACAAAAGATAAAAGTACAGAGTAAAGGAGAAGGAGAGAACATAAAAGACATCGTCAGATACTTTGTACTTTACTGTCTTTTATTTTTTGTCTATTTATTTACTCTCTGTGAGAGAGAGAGAGAGAGAGAGAGAGAGAACGATTGAGAGAGAAATAAAGAGAATTAGTGAGAAAAAGAAAGAGAGAAAAAAAAAAGATAGAGAGAGAGAGAACGATTGAGAGAGAAAGAGAAAGAGAATGAGTGAGAAAAAGAGAGGAATTGTTAGATAGATAGACAGACAGACAGATCGATAGACACACGCACCACACACAGAAGGAGGAAGAGGGTGAGGGGAGAAAGTGGTGAATGAGAGAGAGAGAATAAAAAGCTCAAACATTCTCCCTCTGCATTCCCAAAGAAGATGTCTTTCATCTCCTGATAACCCATTCGATGCTGCACGGGGATGTTGACACGTGCATGTTTCTCGTTAGTGTCCGTTTCCGTTGCATTTTGTTGCTCG
>BOPN01003887.1:36341-38841 GCA_017312705.2 Penaeus japonicus | reverse complement strand
AAAATAAATACTATATATCCACGCGTACCCTGCAGCACGTCCATAACTGTGTAAGATGAATGAGAAAAGAGGCCGGCTTATATGATGATGACCGTAACAACTCAGTAATGGAAGCTACACTCACAACGCGATGCCTCCAGACAGCTCTCTCTTCGTCCCCGCCCTCAGCTGTCACCTCCCAACAGACACTCGCAGATCAAAAACTCTCTCAGGAACTTTCTCCAGACTCGGGGAACGGAGAAGACCTGGACGAGTTTGATCCCTTGAAAACTTCCCCGAAATGCTCTGACACGAAGGACGAAGGAGGCGACCAACAAGAAGCACTGAGAAGCCTTAGTAACTCGACTATCTCTCCGTACGACTGCTACGATAAAGGAAGAGATATGACAGCTGTGGAAACGTCTGATACGAATCAACTAAGTGTAGAGAGAGACGGGTCACCGGGCAGTGAATCAGGACCAAAGGATAAAGAAAGACCGTCCGAGCGTGAAAGAAAAGAACAATTCTTATCTGTCAGTGAGGATGAAGTGAATCTGATATCATTGGATGATAAGAAACAACAATGCTCGGCTATATCAACAAACCCTGGTGCCCAAAACACCGCCAAAGAAAGCATAGTGCATTATTCTGATGCTTTCAACAATAAAGTGCTTAATTCCTCCATCCTCGCTACGTGTGGCTCCTCACTCCCCTGTGGGCCTTTCTCGAAATCCTGCACACCCATACGGAAGAACCAGCAACACCAAGAAATGAGTGGGCCTTTCAGTCTCCCAGAAGGAAAGGGGGCATTACACGATGGTATCTTTAAAACTTTACCATATCAGCTTAACTGTGATAAGACAAGAAGAGGACCATTCAGCATCCAAAGCCTTGAAACAGCACAGGAGCCTACAACATGTACAAACCCTTACTATCCTGAGTATCATAGCAATTATCGTAGTCGTCTTGTAAGGAGGTATACAAATCCAGAGGTTGTAAGGACACAACCTATGTCAGGGGGCCTTTTAACCACGTCTTGTGAGCTTATAACATCTCCACCGGGACAGTGCGCATGCGTTAACCCTGGCACGAGCCATGCCTGTGCAGCCAGACCCACACATAAATTGTCTCCGGGTGTTCTAAACCCAGTGTTTGATCAAGGGAGCTGTGGCACTCGTGTTACTTTCGCCTCAATGCCTTCTACACCAAGAAAATTTTCTCTTGATTTAAATCATATTCCAAGAGATTTAAGTTTACCTGAATTTCCACAAACACCTGTACCGTCTGTCATCCCCATCCGTCTAAAGGAGGGAACTCAACTTATAAATCTCGATTCAGCCCAGTCTGATTGCCAGTGCCTCCCATCACAGCCTTCTCCGCCTATCGTATCTTCGAAACAGAGCAATCACTGCCATCAGAACACAGACTTCAATTCCTCAGCAGTGTCACAGGCACTATTAGTATCTGCCTGCAGTGTAACTACAAATAGTTCAGTTTCTGGTAATGGTTTAGAGTCCTTAGCTTACAAAGACCTTGGGAGAGATCTCCCCAGTCTAAACGCTATGGCAAAGGTGCTAGGGACAGTGAGGAGTAGTGTGAAGCCTCCAGTACTCACCTCACCAGACTGGTTTAGTTTCTTGACCCCTTCGCAAGAATCTTACACCCAAAAACTTTTCACTCCTGGAGATCTACAGGAGGAACTCATGTACCCTGCACCATACGGTACCTCTTCGGAAGTCTATCAGAATATCAATGCTCAGGAAGCTGACTTTGTTCTCCTCAAGCCTAATAGAAAGCCCAGAATGGAACCTTTGCCTCCTCTTTCAAAAACAGACTCTCAAACCTCAAGTGGAATAAAGACTACAGATGTGAAAACGTCATCCCAGTCCATCACGCGGACTGAAATTGCCACCACTGAGAGCAAGCCAACAGATGCCTCGAGTTCTGAAACCAAAAAGCCAGACAGTCCTGTCGGTATAATTGAGCCTCTGGCAACTGAGGACGAGGAGGCACTGAAGGAGGGTGCCCAAGAGAGTAGAAGATTGAGTTTAAGTGAGAGGAGAAAAACCAGTCTCGATAAAATATACATACCTAGAGCAGTGGAACCCATATCAGTTCTAGATGTGAAAATTGATAACTTTGACAGAGATGAGTATGTTTCATACAAGAAGACGTTAGGTGAAAACGATGTACTCATTCCAGACTGTCCTCTCATACCTTGTAATGCTATGCTTAAAGATATATCTAAGATTTCGAAAGTCAGAAGAAACTCTAAAGGAGCAGGTAATAAGAGCTCTGACTCTGACAGGTCAAGGAAACTCCCAATAATATCAGATGATATTATGGAGACAAACCTTGCGAACCTTAGCAAATCCGCAGAGCAAAAGACTTCTTCCAGAAGACGAAGTACACCAAAGGCTGATGTTACTCAAAAGGATAATGAGGACGTTAGAAACAACTTGAGAACATCTAAAGACAAAGGAAATGACAAATCATTGTTTGAGAATGTAAAAAATACGGA
>BOPN01003887.1:0-2500 GCA_017312705.2 Penaeus japonicus | reverse complement strand
CTCTCTCTCTCTCTCTCTCTCTCTCTCTCTCTCTCTCTCTCTCTCTCTCTCTCTCTCTCTCTCTCTCTCTCTCTCTCTCTCTCTCTCTCTCTCTCTCTCTCTCTCTCTCTCTATCTATCTATCTATCTATCTATCTATCTATCTATCTATCTATCTCTCTCTCTCTTTCTCTCGCTCATAGCAGCAATATATTAATCTTGCAATGACAGCTTCATGTTTCTATCATCTTTAAAATGTCACTATAAACCAGACACGAGGAAAGAAAACAGACATATAATCTAAAAAGACAAAAGGCTAAAATGACTGAAAGACGAAAAAGAATCTGCTAAAAGGTGACCTTATATATCGTTTTTTTCCCCGAGGTGTAAAATTAATGTACATAGTGTGTGTGTGTGTGTGTGTGTGTGTGTGTGTGTGTGTGTGTGTGTGTGTGTGTGTGTGAGTGTTTTGTGTGTGTGTGTGTGAGTGTGCGTGCGAGTGTTTTGTGTGTGTGTGTGTTTGTGTTTGTGTGTGTGTGTATTTTTTGTGTGTGTTCGTGCGCGCTTCTGTCTGTATTATCATCATTATCATCGTCCTATAAAACAAAACAACGAAGGAAAACCCAGGAAAACACACGACTATGCCAAAGTTCTTTCCCGCTTCATCATACCCCGATGAAGCAGTGAAGCGAAAGGGCATTCGGCATAATCATTACTATAGATATTGTTATACACATCCACACAAACATATATATATATATATATATATATATATATATATATATATATATGTATATACATATAATTGTAATAATGAAAATAATAATGATAATTATGATATTGATAATAATGATAACATCATAGTAATTAAAAAGTATAGATGATAAGAGAGAGAGAGAGGCAGACAGAGAAAGAAAGAGAAAGAGAGAGAAAGAGAATGAGAGATAGAAAGACAGAGAGAGAGAAAGAAAGAGAAGGAGAGAGAGAGAGAGAGAGAGAGAGAGAGAATGAGAGAGATATATAGTGAAAGAGAGAGAGGAAGAAAGAGACAGAGACAGAAAATGAGAAAGAGAGAGAGAGGAAGAAAGAGAAAGAGACAAAGAGACAGAGTAAGAGGGAAGCAGAAAGAGAAAGAGAAAGACAGAGAGAGAGAGAGAAGAGAGACAGAAAATGAGAAAGAAAGAGAGAGAGAGGAATAAAGAAAGAGAAAGAGAGAGAGAGAAAGAGAGAGAGGGGCAGAAAGAGAAAAAGAGAGAGACTTGGACGAACGTCTTGAAAATCCTATGATCACGAGAAGAAACAGGTCCCATTCATCCGAGTTATCGCAAGGGATTATCACCTTTAACGACTGGCAGAGAAAAAGAGTCTACACGCGTGTGACGTTGTAGCCTTTCTCTTTATTTTCTCTTTATTTTCTCTTTATCGATGTGCAAATCACGGAAAGGAAGATGGAAACTTTGGGTGGTGATTATGTGAAAGGGATGATGTAATGAATTTATTTATTATTGTTTGTTTTATACACATTTGTTGATTTGTTTTGGCAGTGGTAGTAAGGGTGATGATATTCGAAAGAAGATGAAAACTTTTGGTAATGATTATGTGAGCGTAATGATGGGATGAGACTAATTACTTATTTAGATATATATTTATTTGTTGGTTTATTTCATAGTAGGAGTAGTACTAATAATGTTTGGAGATTACAACATCTATAATACATTATAATTATCACTGTTATTTCTACTCTTATATGTGTAATCAACATATAAATTAATTATGTTCCTATTATTACTTCAGCGCTACAATGTCCTCTTTGAGACGCAATTCAAAATTCCATAAATTAATCATATATACTCGAAATTTCCAGGGAATATCATTGCAATATTGTTAGGCAACCTTGGTTGTGTACACTCATAACTTGCTACTTCTCAATGCCTATAGCTATTCGACTGTGTACATTGTCATTTTTCCATAATATATGTAGTTGGCATTTGTAATCTGACTCGGTAAAAGGAAAGATAAAGATGAAGGAAAATCTTTTACTTTCTGTATACATACAAACATACACAAATATACATACAAATACAAACACAAACACAAACACAAACAGTCATGTAACCAACCTTATGTGAAGAGATAGTTTTGACGAAGGTATTTGGGTCAAATGCGGGTACAGTGACTACGTTGATTCCTACAGCGAGTCCTACAAGAGTAATGGGTAGGATCCCGTAGATGTGATAGCTTGGCAGGAGGCACATGAAAGCTCCCTGGCTTGTGGCTGCAATGCAATGCAACATTTTATCAATCTTTACATTAAGTTTCAAATTCATGAGCAAGTATTAGTTCACGTCACTGAATACATACACATGGCTGACGTATTAAATGAATGATCTTAATACTCAATTAGCAAACTTTATTTACAGGTATTTCACTGTCTGTGGCATTTAAAAGTTAAGAGTATTCTCTCCCACTATTTTGACAGCCAAGTTTTCTTTACATAATATTTCGTCACTTGAAAATCTGTT
>BOPN01003886.1:135000-143543 GCA_017312705.2 Penaeus japonicus | reverse complement strand
CGTAAGGACAAAATTGCTCAGTTGTTTTTTTTTTTTTTTTTTTTTTAAGGAGGGGGTAGTGAAAATTTTCTAGTTTTTTTCCATGATGTTGATTAATGGGGAATATTGTACCGATGGAAGTCACAATGATGATTGAAAATAGTGGCGATAATGATAATTATGGTTATGATATTCATGATAATGATTATTAACAAAATAATAGCAATAATGAGGAAAATAATGACAATGATAACTATGATTACAATGATTTTGATATTGACATCAATAATGATAATATTAATATTATTTAAGATGATAATGATAACATCAATACAATCAATATGATATATAATACTGATGATGATAATTACCACAATTATAATATTGACAATAATGATAAGGGTAGTATGACTGTTTATGATAACGATGGTAAAAATAGCAATGATAATGATATTAATGATAACAGCAACAATGATGATAATATACTGTAACTAATATGATACTACTACTATCACTAATTATGATTATGATAGTGATAATGATAGTAATATCAATACTACTACTATTGCAACAATTACCCCTATTATACTATTGTTACTATCATTGTTATCATCACCATTAATATGATAAAAAAATATAAACAAACTCATCATCATCGTCATCATCATTATAAGGATAGTGATAACTGTTACTACTACTACTACTACTACTACTACTACTACCCTAGTAATAATGAGAATAACAATAATAATGATAATAACAGTAGTGATATCAGAATTAACTATTATAACAAAAATATCAATAACATCTAAAATGAAAGACTAATAAAGGTCAGCCTAATGAAAAGAAAGTAATAAAACTGATTGAAAAAAAAAAATACTAAAGCAAAATACAAAGTAGAGCAAAGATACTCCAGAGTGCAATATTTGGCTGAAACCTTTAACAAGAACGAAGGCAAACCCAGCAAGTCTGTTGCCACTTTCGAAGCCTAATATAAAGACATTTAAGAATATCACAAATTTAAAGCTATATACGGTAGTAATGATGATAATGATAGTGATAATGAATAAGTGAATAAATCAAAGAAGTGAAAGGAAAATGTAAATAGATGTGATATGAATTAAAAAGAAAGAAAGAAAGAAAGAAAAAACAAATAAAATTATTCAAGGAAAAGAAATCCATCCATGTTCAATAAAAGATATAAGACAAATAAATAAAATTATAATCGAAATGCTCTCTCTATCACCTCCAGCTCCTAAGCAAAGAAATTGAGCACTTGAATACTTAGCTTTTCTCGATCGTAATTATAGCGCCATTTTTGTTTACTTCGCCTCAGAATCCAAGATGGCGACACAGCCGGTTAGATAAACACAAAATCGGTTGAATAAACTGACTATCTTTCTATTTATTGTTTCGTAAATCATTTCAACATTGCGTCAGTAGTGCCAGTGGCGTTAAAGAATAACAGCAATAAAAAAAAAATCATAAGCTAAAGGATGAATAACGGAATACACAAATTGTTTCCCCCGAATGCCAATAATTAAAACGCAGTTAAACCGATTTTTTAAAAAACTGATCAGATCATAAAAAATAACGAAAATGAATAAACGTCCGTAAGAAAAAAAAAAAGAAAAAGAAAAAGATAAAAAAAAAAGAAGAAGAAAAAAAACAAAAAAACTTCACGTCCAGTTCCATGATAGAAGCAATATCAACCTTTGTTAACTATGCTTCAGCCATTGATTGGCTTATGCAGCACCAAGGTGTGCACCGTTCTAGAGATTAATGTTCCTTTTGACCGAAGTTTGTGCTGGGAAAAAAAGTATTAAAGGAAGATTATGATATAATTAGTTCCAAAATTTGGCTAAGAAAGACGTAAGATTTTTTTGTGAAAATGTTGTTTTTTATATAATTCGTGTAACTTTGGTTCTCTTTTTTTATAATTCGTCCGTTCTGCCCTGAAACAACGATAACTTAATGAGAATTTAATCAAAATACTTTACCTGACGAATAAGAAAAAAATAAAAAAAGAAGAAGAAGAAGAAGAAAAAAAAAAGATGTCTAAATTGGAAGAGAGGCTGATATTGTGGTAATTAGTTTTGATGTTGTAATAGATAGTCCGTCTTCTTTTTTTTATTTCCATTAGGTTGGCGGTGTTATTGCTGTTCCTGTTTGTACCTTTCAATTCTTAGGAAAGACGACAATATATTTGTGTGTAGGTATTCTCTCTTATATCCTATACTCTGTAGGCTCTAATATATGTATATATAAATTTAATCTAATATATGTAAAAAGTTGTGCAATTGTAAATGATTATTACACATAATTAACTGTTGATCTCAGTAAATTTCAAAATAAGGAATTGCATTTTTTTTTTTTTTTTTTTTTTTTTTTAGATTAATACGGGTGTATAACAAGTTGACAGAAGAGTGTTGGAAATAGGAAAAAAAAAGAAGATAATGAAAACACAAACAAAAATGAAACAAAAAGACAAACAAACAAACAGACAAACAAAAATATAATCAGAAAATCGATTTTTTAAAATAAAAATCGGAAAAATTGAGATCGACATCATTTTTCATATCCTTCAAAGACAAAATTTTGGTTTTCTTCATAAATAGAAAAACAGATGAAGTGAAATAATTATGTATGTTACTCTTATACAGTAGAATTACAATGACACAGGTTACGTCATAATAGTAAAAATAGATATAAAAGTATACACACTATCATTACTATTATTATCAAAATTAATACCGTTACTGTTATAATTTGCACTACTATAATTATTATTATTTTCATTATTATTTTTACAGTCATTATTACTGTTTTTTGTTATCATTATTATCATCTGTAGTAGTTTGATCATTGTTATTAATAATTTTCGTTTTATTAATATCGTTTTTATAGTGTTTTTTTTCATCACAAACATTATCAATATCAATACTATTGAAAACATTATAATCTATATTAACTAGGCTTTTATGAACATTATCATTATCATCCTCATTATTATCATTATCAGTACCATTAATATTATTATCATTAATATTATCACTCCTGTTATGATTATTATCATTATCATGACTATCGATATTTTTATTACTATTATTATTATTGTCATTATCATTATCACTATTATTAATATTCTTATTATATCATTGTTGTTAGTTTTTGTTATCATATTTTATAATCATTGTTATGTTATTATTGTTATAATCATTATCATCATTATTTATATTTTACTGTTGTTATCATCATCATTATCATTACTATTATAGTAATTATCATTGTCATTAGTAGCATTAACTTTTTTAGCATTATTATTATCATTATCATTGTCAATATAATTTTTATTATTATCATTATTGTTAATATCCCTATCATCATCTTTATTACTATTACTATTTCTACTATCATAATTGTCATCATAATTATTATCATCATTATTATCATTACTATTTATTATCAATATTATCAATATTGTCATCATTGTCTTGATCATAATCATAACTATTATCATTATCATCATTATTATCTTTATTATCTAAATCACTATCATAATTACTTTCATTATCTACAGTAACACCATCTACTACTATTAATATTATCGCTAGCATTATTATCGTTAGTGTTATTATAATTCTTATTGTTATCATCATTATCATAATCATTATCATCATCATTATCATTGTCATTATCATCATCATTATCATTGTTATTATCATTTTTGTTGTTGTTATTATGATATTGTTGATATTGTTGTTATCATTGATATTGATATTAACATAACATCATTTTAATTATTATAAGTATTATGAAGGTTGCCATCGATATTTTGATCAGCTTTATTACTATCATTATCATTATCATTATCATAATCCTTATCATCATTATCATTATTGTTACTATCATTGTCATCATTATCATTATTGATATCATAACTATTAATGTCATTCTTACCATTATAATTGGGATAATTAGCATCGCTATTGGTTTTATGATTTTTTCATGATAATCTTGTTTGTCTTACGCCTTATCACAAATGCAATATTTACCGACTTCCAGTTGTATCAACATTGAGAGCTTATCAACACATACAGACAGACATTACACACACATGTGCACATATTCAAATATGGGTATGCTGTACACGCACACACATCGTCACGCATGCTTCTTACAAACAAACGCATACAGCCACGCACGCTTACACACCCACATGCACACACACATGCACACACATACACACACACACACAAATACACACACACATACACACAAACACACACAAACACACACACACACACACACACACATACACGCATGCACATACAAAATCATAAATACATATGTTTATTCCATATTCTATTCCTGCCTGAAAATGTATATATATTTTTTTTCACTCAACTTTATTACTGAAGTTTTCAGATGACAAAAGAAACAGAAAGGGAATCTAGCGTGTTGTTAGCTAAGGTTTCAATATCACTGTGTTTATTGTCTCATGTAAAAAAAAAAAAAAAAAAAAAAAAAAAAAAAAGAAGATACAGACAAGATAAAATACCAGGAATACAGGATGCTCGGGTCAGAGTGGGGAAAATAACCACCAGGTTTCCACATATGTATACGATTTTTACTCTACATAAAATCACACACTTGCTCGTCTCCTGTGAGTTTATTTGTCTCTTTCTATGCATATTTCTTTGTACTTATATTTTCTATTTTCTATTTTCTATTTCTGTGTCTATGCTTCTGTTTTCTCTTTCTCTTTTTCTCTCTACCTCTCTTCCTTTTCTCTCTCAGTCATGATCTTCCATTAACCGAGATTTCTCTCTCTCTCTCTCTTTCTCTCTCTCTCTCTCTCTCTCTCTCTCTCTCTCTCTCTCTCTCTCTCTCTCTCTCTCTCTCTCTCTCTCTCTCTCTCTCTCTCTCTCTCTCTCTCTCTCTCTCTCTCTCTCTCTCTCTCTCTCTCTCTCTCCCTCTCCCCCTCTCTCTCTCTCTCTCTCTCTCTCTCTCTCTCTCTCTCTCTCTCTCTCTCTCTCTCTCTCTCTCTCTCCCTCTCCCTCCCCCCCCCCCCCTCTCTCTCTCCTTCTCTCTTTCCCACACACACTCTCACCCATCTCTCTCTCTCTCTTAATCTATACCTTCTCCCTGACTCCCTTCCTCCTTTCTGCTCTCCCTCGCTCCATCTCTTCCTCTCCCTCCTTCCTCCCTTCCTGAATCTGACGTAAAGGCTATCGGAACTCCCTTCCTAATCTCCTTAAGGGATACTTCGGAGGGAGAAGGGTTTCCTTTCCTTATTTCGAAGGGGTAAGGGGTTAAGGGTCTTTCACCCCTTCTCCTACGTCTTATTCTCTCTCTTATTCTTCCTATCTTTTTTTCTTTTCTTCTTTCATCTTCTTTTTTCTTTTTTCTAACTTTTTTTCTTCTCATCCTATTTTTTTTAGTATTTCTTCTTTCTCTCTTTCACCTGATCTCCCTCCTATTCATTTCCTTATTCTTCGTTATTCTCTCTCTTATTCTCCTCCCTCCTCTTCAAAGTCTTCCTTTTCTTCTTCGGTTTTCCTGCTCCTCCGATAAATTTTCTTCTTCTTCTCTTCCACCTGTTCTTCTTTTTGCATCTACTTCTCCAATCAAATTTCCTCTTTTCTAGCTGCTTTCTTCCTATTATCCTTCTTCCTCTTCTTCTCCTCATTCTGGAACTAATATTTTTTCTCATCTTCTTTTTCTGCATATTCTCCTCTTAATTTTCTTCTTCCCCTTCTTCTACTTCTTATCCTCTTTCTCTCTCTATTATCTTCTCCATCTTCTTTTCCTTCCTCATCTTCTTCTTCTTCTTCCTCCTCCTCCTCCTCTCCCTTCTCCTTTTCCTCCTCTTCCTCCTCCTCCTCCACCTTCTCTTCCAACTTTTTTCTCTTCTCTCTCTCCGCCTCCTCATATATCCATTTATTTATAATCTATTCATTTACTAATTTCCATAAAATTATTATTCTTATCTCTCCTTTGGGTTCATTCACTAACAAGCATTTAAGGAAAAAAACATTGTGATAAAAGAAGAGGAGAACGGCAAATATAATTCCTATTGAACATAGCTATAAAAAGTATAGGGAAGAAAAAGAGGTGTATATATGAAAGAGAGAGAGAGAGAGAGAGAGAGAGAGAGAGAGAGAGAGAGAGAGAGAGAGAGAGAGAGAGAGAGAGAGAGAGAGAGATTCAAAGGAGGATGGAGAGGGAGAAGGGAGAAAAGAAAGGAGAGTTTGCAGAGAAGAATAAGAGAAGAAGAGAGAGTGAGTTAGTGAGTAGGAGAGAGAGAGAGAGAGAGAGAGAGAGAGAGAGAGAGAGAGAGAGAAGCAGAAATAATCAAGGAGAGGAGAGGGAGAGGAAAAAGACAAGAGAAAGAAAGAAATATAAAGGAAGAGAGGGTAAGGAAGGAGAGGGGAGAGGGTGGCGGGAGATGGGGTGATAATTCAAGCACTTTCGAGGGGGAGGGGATAAGGAGAGAGTGGGCACGCAGGGGACAGAGTATTATAGGGAAGAGCTTATAGAGGGAGAAGGAGAGAAGGGGAAAGAAGGGGTATGGAAAGAGATGGGAGAGGAGGAGGGTAGAGAAAGAGAAGGCGAGGAGGGACGAGAAGGAGGAGAAAGAGGTAGAGGAAGGGAGAATAGGAGAAGGCGAGAGAGAAAAGGGAAGAGATAGAGAGAAAGGGGAAGGAAGGCAGGAGAAGAAGAGGATAAGAGAGGAGGGTAGATAAATAAGGGTAGAAGAAGGTGAAAGGCGAGAGAATTAAAGAGACGAAAAGAAGGAAAGAGAGAAAGGGGAGATAAGTTCAGGATAGAAGGGAGGTGGGCGGTCAACAGGAGGAGGAGAGGAGGGGGGGAGAGGGTGATAAGAGGGGAGTGAATTAAACCTGGGGGGAAAGTATAGGAGGTGGAAGGGGCAAGAGAAGGGGAGGGGAGGGGGGGGGTGATAAGAGGGGAGTGAATTAAACCTGGGGGAAAGTATAGGAGGTGGAAGGGGCAAGAGGAGGAGAGGAGGGGGGGGGAGGGGGGAGGGGTCGGCATGATCCAGCAGCGAGGCTCTGACGTCATTCGTTAGGCGGGCGACATTTAGTGGGCCCTCGATGGAGTTTACAGCCGTCGAGGTGAGTGTTTCCTAGCCGGAGTTCCTGGGTTTCCTTAAGGCTCCCACATCCGTTCGCTTCTGTGAACAAATGCCGCCACCTGCTCTCCTCTCCCCCTCTCCCCCTCCTCTCCCCCTCCTCTCCCCCCCCCCCCCTCCCCTCCCCCTCCTCTCCCCTTCCTCTCCTCTCCTTCCTCTTCCTCTCCTCTCCTCTCCTTCCTCTCCCCCCTTCCCCTCCTCCCCCCTCTTCCCCCCCCCCCCCATCCTACCAATCTTATCCTTTTCCTGCAGTCCTGACTTTCTTTAATAGAACCGCCCTTTTCTTGAATTTCCTGATGCCTTTGTTTTAACACGCGTCCTTCTTTTACCTATTTTTTTCATTTCATTCTTTTTTTAACACCTTCTTTCTCATTTCATTCTTTTTTTTAACACCTTCTTTCCTTTCTTCTTATTTCTACACCCTTTTTTTAACGCCCTGCAATTTTATAACTCTTTCCACACCCAGCATCTCTTTTTTCCTTTCCCTCTTTATTTAAGCCTATCCCTTCTCCCTCTCTTTCATCTCCTATACCTTCCTTACATCCCTCTCGTTTTCCCCTTCATCTATCCCTCTCCCCACCCATTCACTAGCCTTAATGCTTCTATTTTCGTTTCCTATTTCGAATAAACAACGCTACATGATCCGCCCTCCACCCCCCGTCTTTTTTTCCTCCCCTACGCAAGATTCTTACCCCCTTTCGTGAAGCTAACCCCCATCTTCTTCCTCGCCTCCCATTTTCTCCTAACCCCTGTGTTCCCTTTATCCCTATCTTCTTATCTTATTTTTTCCCCTTTATCGTTTTACTCTTCACCCCTCTTCGACTTTTCTCATCGTTTTCTTTATTTTTTAAGTTTCTTGTTATTTATTTTTTTTATTTTTTTTTTTCGTTTTCGTTACTTCTCTCCTTCTTATCTCGTCCCCGGACTCTATATCCCCCTACCTGGGTTTCCTCTCTTATTTTCCCCACTTGTTTCATTTCCTATACGTTGTCGCTAATTCATTCTTCTGTTGTTGTTTTTTCTTTGATTTTCTTTGATTTTATTTTTCTTCCTTTCCCCCTCCCTCTTTTTGTTTTACTCTTCTGTTCTACTTTTCTATTCCTATCCTATTTTGATTTCCTTTACGTCCCATCCCCTTTTCTTCATTTATCATGTTTTTATTTCCCTCCTTTTGTTATTCTCTTCCTTTACTTGATTTTCCTGAAAGTGAGAACAAGAGTAAAGCGGCCGAAATCAACTGTTTTTTTAAATAAAAACTATCCATCTTATTTTCTTCCTTTCTTTGATTTTCCAAAGAATGAAAACGAAGTATGAGCAATGCAGAAAACATAGTCAATCAGATTTTCCTTCTGATGGGCCTATGGGGAAAACAACGCCCATAGAGGATGCCAACAGCTGCCCAGTGCCC
>BOPN01003886.1:122500-125000 GCA_017312705.2 Penaeus japonicus | reverse complement strand
TGGGAGAGAGAGTGGGGAGGGAGGAGGAAGGGAAAGAGAGAGAGAGAGAGAGAGGGGGGGGAAGGGAAAGAGAGAGAGAGTGGGGCGGGGGAGAAGGAAGGGAATGGGGAGAGAGCATGGGAGGGGGGAGGGAGGAGGAGGAAGGGAAAGAGAGAGAGAGTGGGAAGGGGGGGAGTGAGGAGGAGGAAGGGAAGAGAGAGAGAGAGAGAGAGGGAGGGAGGAGGAAGGGAAAGAGACAGAGAGAGTGGGGAAGGGGGGGGAAGGAAGGGAATGGAAGGAGAGAGGGAGGAGGAAAGAGGGGGAGGAAAAGAGAGAGTGAGTGGGGCGGGGGGGGAGGGAGGAAGAAGAAGGGGAAAGAGAGAGTGTGGGGAGGGGGGGAGGGAGGGAGGGAAGAGAGAGTGGGGCGGGGGGGAGGGAGGAGGAGGAAGGGGGAAAGAGAGAAAGAGAGAGAGAGTGGGGCGGAGGATGGAGGAGGAAGGGAAAGAGAGAGAGTGGGGCGGGGAGGGAGGAGGAGGAAGGGGGAAAGAGAGAGAGAGAGAGAGGGATTGGGCGGGGAGAAGGAAGGGAATGGGAGAGAGCATGGGGAGGTGGAGAGGGAGGAGGAGAGGAAAGAGAGAGAGAGTGTGGGGCGGGAGGAGGGAGGAGGAGGAAGGGAAAGAGAAAGAGTGGGGAGGGGGGGAGGGAGGAGGAGGAAGGAAAGAGAGAGAGAGTGGGAAGGGGAGGAGGGAGGAAGGGAGAGAGGGAAGTGTGGGGAGGGGGGAAATGAGGAGGAGGAAGAGGGGAAAAGAGAGAGAGTGTGTGGGAAAGGGGGAGGGAGGAGGAAGGGAAAGAGAGAGAGAGAGTGGGGCGGGTGGAGGGAGAAGGAGGAAGGGAAAGAGAGAGAGAGAGTGTGGGGGAGGGAGGGAAGGGAAGGAGAGAGAGAGTGGGGAGGGAGGAGGAGGAAGGGGAAAGAAAGAGAGAGTGGGGCGGGGGAGGGAAAGAGAGAGTGGGGGAGGGAGGGGAGGAGGGAAGGAGAAAGGGAAAGAGAGAGAGAGAGAGAGAGGGAAGGGGGGAGAGAGAGGGAGAGAGAAAGAGAAAGAGAGAGAGAGAGTGGGGGGGGGGGGGAGGAGGAAGGAAGGGAAAGAGAGAGAGTGGGGGAGGGAGGAGGAGGAAGGGAAGGAGAGAGAGAGTGGGGAGGGAGGAGGAGGAAGGGAAGGAGAGAGTGGGGAGGGGGAGGAGGAGGAAGGGGGAAGGAGAGAGTGGGAAAAGTAAAAAAAAAAGTGGGGAGGGGGAGGGGGGTGGTGAGGAAGGGAAAGAGAGAGAGTGGGGAGGGGGGGAGGGAGGAGGAGGAAGGGAAAGAGAGTGGGGAGGGAGGGAGAAAGGGAAGGAGAGAGTGGGGAGGGGGAGAGGTAGGGAGAGAGAGAGATTGAAGAGGGGGAGGGAGGATGGGAAAGGGAGAGAGTGGGGAGGGGGGAGGGAGGAGGAGGAAGGGAGAGTGACAGAGTGGGGAGGGGGAAGGAGGAGGGGAAAGAGTGAGAGTGGGGAGGGGGAGGAAGGACGGGAGAGAGAGAATGGGAAGAGAGGAGAGAGAGAGAGAGAGAGAGAGAGAGAGAGAGAGAGAGAGAGAGAAATAGAGCTAGATAAATATATATAGAGAGAAAGAGGGAATGTTGGTATAGGGAAGAGGAAGAGAGACAGACAGACAGATAATTAGATATAAAGAGAAAGATAATGGAGGGGAGGTGTGGGGAAGAAGTGGGAGGGAAAGGAAGAGAGGAGAGAGAGAGAGAGAGAGAGAGAGAGAGAGAGAGAGACAGACAGACAGACAGACAGTCAGAAAAAAACAACCACTAAGATACGAAAACAAAATGAAAACAAAAAAACGGATAAAATGACAAGGAACATGACACACAAAAAAATACTAGACAAACGAAAGAAAGAGACAGAGTATTGACATGACACCAAAGATCTGACAAGTTAAAGATACCTTGACAAAAATATGAAGGTGGAGGACAGGGATAGGAAGAGAAGGGCGGTGAAGGAGGAGGGAGAGGAAGAGGAAGGGGACAGCAAAAGGTGAGGAGTGAAAGGGTAGAAGAGGGGGGAATGAAGGGAGAGGAGGAAGACTGGAAGGGAAAAGGGGGAGGAAGAGGAGAAGGAAGGGGGGGGGGGAGAAAGAAGAAGGAGAAGGGAATAAGAGAGGGAAAGGGGAAGGGGAAGGGTAGAAGGAAGGAGCAGGAGCAGGAGTAGGAAGAGGAGGGGGAAATGGAAGGGGGAAGAGGAGGGGAAAATGGAAGGGGGAAGACAGGGGAGGAGGGAAAAAGGAAGGCTAGAGGAAGAGAAGGAGTATAAGGGGAAGGGAAGACGAGGGAAAAGAGGAGAAGAAGAAGAGGCAAGAGGAGGGAAGGGGAAAGGGAGAAGAGAAGACAAGAGAAGAGGTGAAGAAATGAAGGAAATACATAAATAGAAGAAAGAAGAAATAAGAGAAAGGAGGAGAAAGAAAAAGGAGGAAGGAAGGAAG